>PVHX01010757.1:0-68219 GCA_004024805.1 Geosciurus inauris | reverse complement strand
TGGTACCGGGGATTGAACTCAGGGGCACTCGACCACTGAGCCACATCCCCAGCCCTATTTTGTGTTTTATGTAGAGACAGGGTCTCACTGAGTTGCTTAGTGCCTCGCCATTGCTGAGGCTGGCTTTGAACTCGCAATTCTCCTGTCTCAGCCTCCCTGAGTGCTGGGATTACAGGCTTGAGCCACCGCGCCCGGCTGAATTCTGCTTTCTGATCTGGAATTACTGGAAACTCTTCCCATTTTTGCCAAACTTAATTTCTGAGTTCTGGTATATAGCCATTATTCAAATTTAAAATGACTCTGATTTTACTGCCAACAAAATTGGTTGTAATCAAATTTTAAAATAATAACAATAATTTGCCCCCCCTTTAAAATAAAAAAATAGATGGCTCTACCTTCAACTTCAAAACTTTTGCTTCAGTGGGAAAACCTGGTTTTGAGAGATATGAGGGAAACTTTGTTCCCATGCCTTCCCTTCACCTGCTCTTTAGGGTGCCCTGCAGTCCAAGAGTACAGAATAGGGGTCTGGGTAACAAAAACTCAAGAAAAGTGAAGTGGGGAACCAGGGTAGGGGGTGGGACCTCCATTCCCTCACCTGTAAGTAGTGTACCCTCTCTAGAGGCGGGAAAAGCATGTGCCGTCCAGGAAGCAGCTTCACCTGGGTAGGGTCCCCACCTCCTGGTCCTGTGGCCCCATTAGCATCAAAGCGAACTTTACACACTCGGCCATCTATATAGTCATCACAGCCTCCATCTAGGAGAGAAAAGGGGCAAAGTTACAGGCACAGAACACCCACCCCGTCCAAGAAGTCCCCAGGGAACCTGTCAGTACCCTTTAATCTGTAAGTTCTAAGAAGACTTGGAGAGTAGCTTGCATTTGTTGCAGTCGTTGCCAAATCCCTAGCGCTTCATACCCATAGACCTACTTTTTTTTTTTTTTGGTACTGGGGATTGAACTCAGGGGTACTCGACCACTGAGCCACATCCCCAGCCCTATCTGTATGTAGAGACAGGTTCTCACTGAGTTGCTTAGCACCTCGCCCTTGCTGAGGCTTGGTTTGAAGTAGCGATTCTCCTGTCTCAGCCTCCCAAAGTGCTGGGATTACAGGCATGTGCCACCACGCCCTGCTCCTATAGACCTGGTTATTGAAATCTGCCTGTTCTCCAAAAACTGTCCCTGAAGTGGGAGTTTCTCCCAGGAAGTTTAGCTTCCCTTTAGTACCATAGCCTTTGCATTAGGACTGGGGACTGTTTCTCAGGCACTCTACCTGGAGCAGGGGGCAGAACTGGGCAGGGTGGGCTTCTAGAGGGGTACCCACATCCAGTGAAGGGAGTTCACAGTGCACAAGGAAGCCATGAGCGGCAGAATGCATGATTAGGCAAAGGGGACTCCCTGCCTCCCCGTGGCACAGGCTCTACCCAGCAGGGGGCGCTCCAGGCAGTATAAAGGGCAGAAAAGAGAATAGACAGATGTCCAGGAAAGCAAAGCCAGGCCCCTCCTCTGACCGTCATCGCCATCCTCCTCAGACATGATAGCCACGCACTGCTCCCACACTGTGCGCACGTCGGCACGGTAGCGCTCACAGGACCAGATGAAGGAGGGCAGCAGCAGTGTCTGTGCCATGGAGCACCACAGCACAGCCAGCACCATCCATGGGGGAGCCGAGTCTGACTTCAGAGAGAAGAAGCTCACCACCTGGTGAGGAGATAGGGAAAGAGAGTTAGAGCCTGGAGCCAAGAGGGCCTACCTGATTTGGATATCCCTAGTGCAGTTGGTGGACAAGAGGTCAGGAAGAGATGTCTGTCCTTGTGAATGGACAGAAGTGAAGTTGGAAGTGAAGATGGAGTGAACAGAGGGGAAAGAATCAACTCGGGGCTGGGGCTGTGGCTCAGTGGTAGAGCGCTTGCCTCGCATGCGTGAGTCACTGGGTTCGATCCTCAGCACCACATACAAATAAATAAATAAAATAAAGATATTGCATTCATCTACATCTAAAAAAAATTAAAAAAAAAAAAAAAGAATCAACTCAGTGGAAATCAGAGGAGAGTGCTGGAGACAAAGCCCTGGGGTCAGGAGGGAGAGGAACAGAGATGGTGTAGGAAATTTGAAGATGGAGAGAAATAGGGACTGGCTGGGATAGTGGGATGAGCCCTGGGGGGTTTTGTGCATGAGACTGTGTGGTCTCCTGAGGGAATTAGGGAATGGAAAATGGCTCTCAGCAGTTGAATAGGTTGAACAGTGGAGCCGTAGGATAGCTGATAGAGCTAAAGGATAGACAGTGGAATTAAAAGGTGGATAAGAGAGTTGAACAGTGGGGACTAAAGAACAGATGATAGAGCTGGGAGATGGGGTGGTAGGAACTAGAATATGAATGACAGAGATAGAGGATCATAAATGGATTGGGGGCCCGGGCTCAGTGTTGCGTGCCTATAATCGCAGCACCTCAGGAGACTGAGGCAGGAGGATTGCAAATTTGAGGCCAGCCTCAGCAATTTAGTGAGACCCTAAGCAACTTAATGAGACTCTGTCTCAAAATAAAAAGGGCTGGGAATGTAGCTCAGTGATAAAGTCCCCCTGGGTTCACTCCCCAGTACCAAAAACAAAACAAAAACAAGGAATTTGGGGACAGGTAGGGGAGATGAATGATGGAACTAGAGAATGATAATGAAACTGCTGCATGACTAATGAAGTTGAAGGTCAAATGATGGTGCTGGGGACTGGATATTAGGGAGAACAGGTCAGGGGACACAAATCTCACCAAGATGGGCACCCCTGTGAGTGAATCATAGAGAAAGACGATAGCGCTGACCAGGTTGGTGACCTGCAAGGATGTCTTGGCAGACTCAGAGCCATCCAAAGAGGATCGACGTTTCCCTCGGGTATCCTCCACCACAATGGCTGGCACCTCAAAAGCTTGCCGTGTACCCAGTCCCCCTGGCCCACCCACCTTGGCTCCTCCACTACCCCCCGCTCTCCGGGCCTGGCGAGCCCTCCGAGGCCGAGCCCATAGCGTCTGGTAGAAGGTGATAGCCACACAAACCAGTCCCATGACAATGCCCCCAAGTAGCAAGAGGCTGAAGCAGACACCAAAGCCGAGGCCAATCTTGGAGACTATGAACTGGCAGCCTCGGGCGTAGTAGCGCTCGCCATTATTGTGCCAGCCAATGGAGGGCAGTGTGGACAGGATGAAGCTGACCATCCAGATGCCCATGACAGCATGCAGCGCCTGCTTCTTGGCATTGCTGAGACGGTAGTTGACAGGCCAACGCACCATCCACATGCGATGGTAGGAGAGCGAGGCAACTGTGAAGCAGGTGGCCAGGGCCAGTGTGTAGTAGGTGGACACAAAGACCTTGCAGATGCTCTCATTCCAGTCATAGTCAGAGGAAGCCTGACGCCGTAGCTGCACCACAGCGAAGGTAGTGAGGGGCACAGCCGCCATAAGGATGTGTGTGCCCGCGAGGAAGCAGAGCAGCAACTCCAGTGGCTTGTGCTTCTGCTGCTTGGCTGAGATGCTGAGGATGATCCAGGCATTGGCCAGCAGTGCCAGGAGCCCACAAGCCAGCCAGGACAATGCGTTTGAGCGCAGGGAGGCTTCCTCTGCCCCTGCCCCGCCCCGAGCCATCCTATCCTCAGCCCCCCACCCCCTTAAAATTCTGGGGGCGGGGGCTAGGTCTCACCCAGGAGCCCCACTCACACTTGCCCCCATGATGCCCACAATTCTTGTCCTACAGTCAGGCAGGCTGTCCCCAGGCCCACCCTACTGCTCAGCACCGCATGACTGACCCAATTAAGGTCAGATGTGCAGGGCAGGAGAGGAGGCTGACGGTCAGCAAAGGTAATCCTCAGCCTCCATGTTAGGTGGGGCCCTTCCTTAAGTATCCCTGTAATTGATGGAGGAAGCAATCTGGCTGCTTTCCCAACTATGAAGCTGGCTGGGGGACTCTGGTCCCCATGCTGAGACTTGCAGGTCTCTTTTCCTTCAGGTTCTTGACCAGTGAATCTTCTAGATGCCCCAAGGGGTTTGGGTGTGGGGCTTAGACACCTGGACAAGCTGCAAGGGAAAAATGAGATGTGGGAGAGGGCAAGTTTAAGCCTAGGCTGCTCTCTAACCAGCTTCCTATGCCCCCAGTAGTTTAATTCTCTTTAAACTAATGAAATGACTAATTACTGTGGGTCGAGGGAGTGATTCAGAGCATTCCCCTGCCTTAAATTAGATGGCCAGACACCTCACATAGATATGAGCACCCATGCTTCCAGACTGCCGGGAAAAGGTGTTCTTACTTTCCTATCTCCCATCCCTTTTTAGCACCCCCTCCCCAACTTCCAGATTCCTTCTTATAATATCCTCTGCTCAGTATTACTCAATCCCTATCTTCATGTCCCTAAATCTCTCTTTAGAGCTACTGATGGGAGACATACGACTTGTTTCTTCTTGGAGGTTTACAGTAAACTACCTCCCCTACCTGCCAGTTTCCTGGACCAGTGGTCTTGGTGCTCAGCCTCACTTCCCCAACCCTGGATAATCACCCTCCCTCCAGCTACCCATGGATCTGGGAAAATGGGAGAAAGGAGGCTGAGACTAGAAGGGGGGGGTGTTGTATGCTAGGGAACCTGAAGGCGGGGAAACCACTGACATCAGAATCATCCAGAAATGGAAAGAGGGGGAACTAGAGAGAAGGAGGAGAGTTTGAGCAGAAAAGAAAGAGGGGGCAAAGTGGTAGTATCTGAAAATAGAAGGAAAAGCACAGAAGCCCCTGGAGAGGAGGCCATAGAAGGCGGAGGGGTAGGATGGAGGTAGGGAGCAGGGAATAGGCAAGCTGAGAAGAAAAACCCACTGTTCATTAAGGTACCCACTCCCATTGAGAGACCTGAGGCTTTCCTCCCCTGGCCCAGAGCTTCAGTTTACCTCTGATGAAAGGGAGAATAGCCCCATCTTAGTGAGGATGAGCTTCAGTGTGCCCTGGGGAGTGGGCTAAGAGGAAATTTGGTAAAACCCTGAATGGAATGGAGGCTATAAAGATGGGCATAATGGCTTTTGGGCTATAAGACCTGGCGGCACAATGTCAGGGTCTATTTCCTATGGAAGAAACTCAGACCCTTGCCCTCCTAAAGAAGTCTGAGTCCACCCCCACCTTTGTCTCTTTTCTGGAGCCCAGTACTCCCTAGTTGCCATGGCAATGGCCAGCCAGAAGGAGGTGGAGGGAATTGGTCAGGACGCACCCCCCCACCACCTCTACAGCTTTGGACCCCTTCCCACACATCAATCCCCAGGCCCAGCTGGTGGGCTCCGGAAGACAGAGATGGGGAGTCAAAGGGAGGCAGGGAGGCAAGTAGGATGTGAAGGGCAGAGAGAAGGAGGTGAAGGACAGAAAGACCAGAAGGAAAGAAGGATCCTGGGGGCTCCGACGCCTACAAGGGTCCCTCGCCCTTCGCGGTGAAGGGGTAAGGTCAGGCAGCTCCTCCCTCCTGTCACCCACCGCGTTTTCCAGGGCAGAAACAGCAGGTGGCTGGGGAGGAGGGGCGAGTCGGAGGGGAGAGGAGGCAGAGTGGGGAAAGAGCAGAGGCAACGCGGGGGACGGGGCAGGGGTCTTCTTACCTCTGGCTGCGCCCAGCACTGCCGTGGAGACGCACTCCCGACGCGGCTCGCTCGGGCTCCCGCCGCCTGCGGGTTCCAGCTCGCCCGCCCTCCTCCTTCCCTCCCTCCCTCGGGCCTCCCTCCCCCCAAGCCCCGGCCTCTCCCGCTCAGCCGGCTGTTCACTCAGTCTCTGCCCCTGTCAGCCTCTCCAGGTTCCTCTTTCCCGAGGTCATCCGGCCTGGTAGCCCGGATTAGGGAACCGAAGGACAGTTTTGGGGTGAGGGGCGGCGAGGTTAAGGCGGGGAAACTGGACAGTGGTGACTTGGAGGGGGAAGGGCAAGGAAGGCGCCGGAGGGAGGGGGCGAGGAGGATGGCGGGGAGCGGGCTTCGTTGGTGAAATGGTTGATGTCCTGCCCCCACCCTATCCTGGTTTTCCAACACGAACACAAGCCCAAAGAGGCAGCTGGTGTTGTTGGGGACTGAGGAGGTAGCTGTTCGGGGAAGAGGCTTCGTGTGTCACTGTGTACCTCCGTGTGAGGGCTGTGTCTTAGGTAGAGCTCAAAGGGGCCTGGACTGGAGGCTGGTGGGAGTGAGAGGGCATGTGGTGCAAGCTGGGGCTGCTGGTGGGGTTGGGGAGTGGTGCAGCACACATACTGCTTGCTCCTACTAGAACACAAGCACACGCTTATGTTGGTTTGCACACACACATTGCAGTTTCTTACAGTCCTTTCTCCCAACCACATATATAGACACCAGGAGACCACACATAAATTCTACATTCTCTCCCCTTGGCTTGTCACACACATATAATTAAAAAGTCTTAGTCACACACATTTTGGGTGGCCGAAGTGGGCAATCAGCCTCTAGGGATTTTTCCCTCACCAGGGAAACTTCATCTCCTTCCTTCTGGGACAGGTCTGGCAACCTCTTCCCTGGGTCTGAATCCAAAGATTCCTGTTCTCCAGAGAAGGATCTTCCCTTCCTTCTCTCTCTCTCCCTCATCCCCCCCCCCCACACACTATTTTTTTATAGTAATTTTATTGTATTTTCTGTCAACTTAGGACTGGAAGTAGGCACAAATATAAAGTAAGCAATGGGGACCCTGGCAGCAATTAGGTGGTCTTCCTGTAAGAGGCAAGCTGAAAAGAAAAAGGGGAGAAAGGAAAAGAGACAAGGAATTAGGACTGAGGGAGGTGGTCAGAAAGACAAAGGAGAGAGGCAGACGAGGTTAGGGATCCTGAGAGAAATGGATTATGAGCCGGAAGCAATGGCACACGCCTGTAATCCCAGCACTTTGGGAAGCTGAGACAGGAGAATAATGAGTTCAAAGCCAGCCTCAGCAACGGTGAGGGGCTGAGCAACTCAGTGAGACACTGTCTCTACATAAAACACAAAATTGAACTCAGTGGTCGAGTGCCACTGAGTTCAATCCCCAGTACTCCCCAAAAAAAGAAAGAAAGAAAGAAATGGATTATGAAGGGAAGGAAGAATACTTATAACTTCAATTTCCCCATGACCTGAATAGTTTGGGGGAGAAAAAAAGAGGGTACAAGAGGGGGACTGAGACCCAGTATCATCACCTTCACAGGGGGTCACCTCAGAGGGTCACCTCAGGCTAACTCCCTTCTTCCTCCCCCATCACAGCTCACCTTCCTGATGGTTCTATACAGGGTGAGTGGCAGTTCCCAGGACATTCTCTCCCAAGGGACATATACTCCCATCCTGTGTTCTCATTAAGAAAACTGAAGGCATTGTCTTCCAGTAAGAAGATCCCCCCACCAGCAGGTGATAAAGGAGGGAGTTTTAGGCAGGAAGAATTCCCCCATATTCCTGAGCTCTGAGATAGGCAGTCCTGAGGGTGATGTGCTCCTGTAGATCCATAGGAACTGGGTACCTACCTATAACTAGCCATTGCAGAGATCTGTGTGGTATTTGTCCCTACATTAAAAAGCAGCAGTGATACAGGGGTTAGGAGACCTGGGTTAGTCCTGACTCCAGCACTTGCTGGCTGTGAGCCCTGGGGAGTGGTCTCACCTCTCTGGGTTTCATTTCTAGAAAACAGGAGGTAATAATCTTGGTTCTGTCACTACCAGTCTTGTAGGGTTTTTGTAAGGGTCAAATAGAGGAAGTGAAAATGGTTTATGAACTGAGAAGTGCTGCTTAGGTGTAAGGAATTGTCTGTGGAATAGTGTTTGTGTGCATGGGTGTGTGTCCCAGGGCCTGTTTGGATCAAGGTAGAGCCCTGCTCATACAGGGTGAGAAGCAAGCAACATGGGGCTATGAGGAGTGGCTTTAGGAGTCCTTGGATCTGCATCCGTCCTTGACCAGCTGTGTGATCCTGGGCAAGTCCTCACCCTCTTTGGTACTAGAGTCCTCTCCAACAAACTGGCAGCCCTGTGTTGCATATTTCTAGACCTAGGCCTGCCCTCCATGACAGGCAAGGCTGGTCCTTCTCTGGGATCCAAGTGAACAACTGCCCTGGGATCCAAGTGAACAACTGGGAAGAAAAAGTAATTAAAGAAAGGCTAGGACTTGGAAGAAAAGGAAATGGGGAAGAATGGTATGGTTAAGGCTCAGGAAATTTGAGAGCAAGATTCTGCCAATGGGACTGGGAACAAAAGAGGAGAAACAATGGCCAGTTGTGGAGGAAGAGAGCAAGAGCAGGCCAGAGGTGCTGGGATATACTACATTCATCTGGTCTGCAGGCCCAAGTCCAACAGGAAATGCAAGGACGACAGCTGGGGAAGATGCACATGAAAAACTCCCAGGTTCTTGCACCTCAAGTGAGACAGTGAGTCTTCTGTAGCCTGCTGGAGGAAGAAAGAATGGGAGGACCTGAGCATGATGGCACACACCTGTAATCCCAGCAGCTTGGGAGGCTGAGGATCATGAGTTCAAAGCCAGCCTCAGCAACTTAGTGAGTCTCTAAACATCTTAGCGAGACCCTGTCTCAATATAAAACATATAAAGGGCTGCGGATGTGGTTAAGCACCCCTGGGTTCAATCCCCCTTACCGTCCCCCTCAAAAAAAGAATAAGAGGAGTCAGTCTGTCCCCAAGTCACTTTATATTCTAGGACTCCATGGCTCCCAGAGCCCACTTTTCTCTTGTAGCACAGTGAAAGTCTGGGCATGGCTGAAGGGCCCACCCAGAAATGGCCCAGGCCTGCTACCCTTTCACTTCAACCCTTTGCCTTCTGCCCTCTTTGTACCTCCTCCACCACATCCCTGTGGGCCCCTTCTCATCTCTACCACCTCCCCTCAGCTTCTGTCTCCTTACCACCATCCCTCCTCCTCATCTCTCCCTTCTTTCTCTTCTCAACTTCTTTCTCCTTGCCTTCTCCCCCCATTGTCCTCACCTTTCCTGCTCTCTCTCTCCTCTCCCTCCTTCTCTCCTTTTCCCTTCCCTTTCCCCTTCTCCCTCCTCCTACCGCTTGGCCCAGATCCTTACTGGGAGCACTGGCAGGTCTTCTTCTCACTGAGGAGCCTCTTAATCTGAGACATCCGCTGTGCCTGGCGCTGTCCAGGAACAAGGAAGAGAGTCATGAGAGCCCCAGGCCTCCAGAAGGTAGGTACCCGCTGGGGGGAGGAATGGGGAAAGCTGGGAGAGGAGAAGCAGTGATTGTGGCTGAGACCATCTGTCCTAGAATTGACTCTTTACTCCTTCCTTTTTCTCTTTCTGCCTGGGATCCAGAACAGGGCCTGGTTTGCAGTGGAGGAACTCATGGGCTGGCCAGAAGAGGTCACACATGCACAATGCCCTTGTACCAGCCTCAGGTGTTCAAGGGCCCACTAGGGGGACAGAGTGGGTCATGAGGACTTGCTTACCCTTTGGTGTCGGCACTTGACACAACAGAAGATGCAGAGCCCAGTGAGGAGCAGGAAGCTTAAGGTGCCCCCAATCACAACAGCCAGGAACATTGGCTGGTGCGGGTTCAACCCTGTGGGTGAAACTACAAGAGAGATGGGTACTCAGCACACCAACCACTGTCAGAGGGTCAGAGGGCCTGCTGGAGGGGAAGACTTGGGTCTGGCCCCCAGGGCTGAGAGAGAGGATCAGGGTACACAGGGCTCTCAAAAGAGCTTAAGGGAGCAAAACTGGGAAGGGATTATATGTTTTAGAGACTACAGAGTACTTCAAAGAGCTAAAAGCAGTGGTCCAGAATCTGGGCCTGTGTGCGTGCATGCGTGTGTGTGTGTGTGTGTGTGTGTGTGTGTGTGTGTCTGGTTTGGAGGGAAGTCAAGGAGGAGCATTCTTGGCATGAGACCCTGTTCTTCAGCTGCAAACCTTAAGGAGGTGGGAACTTGGAAGATACATGTGGGAACCTAGAGCCCAGGATCACATTCCACCTCACCTCTGTGTCTCCGGAATACCATACATGTGACCCCTCCATCTTAGAGGGATTGAGATGGTGGGACACTGATGGTCTCTGCAAACCCCAGGAAAGTTCCACAGCTAGGGGGCCCAGGCTTGGGGTTAGTTAGGCCTTGGAAGCTGAATCCTCACCGTCAACCTGGAAATCCAATAGGACCTTGTCTCCATCACTCAGTAGGCACTGCCACATCCCTGCCTTGGGGTTTGGCACCCGAATCCTCTTCTCTGGCTTTGAGACCTCAGCTTCCTGGTCCTCCGGCTTCAAGCACAGCTTCAGCTTGGCGGGGATGGGTCCCAGAACCTCACAGATCAATTCATTGTGGCAATAAGTCACTGTAGAACAACAAGCGGCTGAGACCAGGAGACTGGCCCTCTGGGTTCCCAGCACCTTCAAGCTCTAAGGGGATTCAGTAGAACAATAAAGTGATCCTTTGCACAGGTAGCCTTCTTTACTCTTCTCAGAGCACATTTCCATGCCATTGTAAAAGAGAAAACAGCTTGTAAGGCCCAGTGGTCTTGAGTTTGAATCCAAGCCAGCTCTACTTCTTCTCATTTGTGTGTCCCTGGGCAAGTTATTTAACAGCTGAGCCTCAGAGGATAATTAAATGTATGAATACATGTAAAATGTTTGAACTGGGCTTGGCATGCACTAAGCATCAAGTGTTAGCCATTATTATTATTATTATTATTATTATTATTATTATTATTATTATCATAGATTGAACTCAGGGGTACTCAACCACTGAGCCACATCCCCAGCCCTATTTTGTGTTTTATGTAGAGACAGGGTCTCACTGAGTTGCTTAACACCTCGCCGTTGCTGAGGCTGGCTTTGCACTCACGATTCTCCTGTCTCAGCCTCCCAAAGTCCTGGGATTACAAGCATGCGCCACCGCACCTGGCTTAGCCATTATTTTTTTGGAGTTATTATAATAAGGTAAAGATTCAGAGAACTCAGTGTTGAACTTGATATTATCTTCATTACTAGCATACAAAGAACAGATTGTTATCCTTATTAGAAAGATGAGAAAGATGGCCCACAGTGGGTAGGGGGCTTAGCCAGGGTCACAGAGGGCTAAGTTCAGACAGAGGCAGGTCTAAGCCCCTGGTTGGTAGCCTTTGGAGATTCTCAGGGAGCCACCATCAGGCTGTCTCATGGACATTGGGGAAGGATGTATGAATTCTAGACTCAGTTCAAAACCAATCCAGGGCTGGAAGTGTAGCTTAGTGGTAGAACACCTGCTTAGCATGTATAGGGCCCTGGGTTCCATTCTCAGCACCAAAATAAAAAGAAACAAACAAGCCAGCCCCAAACCCAGAGGACCCCCAATCACTTCAACCAAGCAAGCAGGGCCTAGGCACCTCCTTTTGGAACCTGACCAGAAGGTAACCTAGGCCAGCCCCTCCACTTCCTTCCCCTGCCCTCTTCTCAGCCCAGCCCCTCACCGTTCATCACCACCAGGTTCACTTTCTTATGCAGCTTCCCTTTGTCAAGAGTCAGAGTCAGGTTTCCAGAACCAGCATACTGAGGCAAGGCCTTGGGAAGGGTGAGGCGTAGCGGGAGATTCTCAGCCACCTGGAGCTGTGGGTCCTGGGTAGCCTTTTGCACGGACAACTGCTTATTCTTCAAGGAGAAGGTGACCCAGGACTTGGAGGAAGAAGACCTCTCTGTCTGCCACCTCAGCTCCCCACTCAGGTTCTCATCTCCGATATTCAATGGAAAAGAGAACTCTACCTGCTCCCCCGCTTTCTTATAGACTGTGTTGAGGGTCTCCTGGAAACCTGGAAGTAGGAAGGGAGCAACCTGGGTGAGGAGGAAATAGGAAAATGAGGGAGTAAAGGGTTGGTAGGCATGCGGCAGGGCAGCAAAGAGATGGAAGGAGACCAGGTAAGCCCACACATTGAGGTTGTCATGTCTGGTACTAAATTCCTTCTTGTTTCTTCCTCCCATCCCGTCATTCACTCAGCATGTTCCTGCAGCAGACCATCTTCCCCTCCTTCCAGAAGTCTTCATAGAACAGCCCAGCTACAGAGGCTAGGAGAGTTCTCTCCCTCCTCCAGGAGCACAGAAACTATTTAGCCTATGCTTCTTAGGTGCATATGTTATTATCCTTCACAGAATAAGTGCCAACACTTACATAGGGCTTACTGTGTAGCAGGCACAGTCGTACATGCTATATGTATTCCTACCATAAGACTACAAGTAGGCACTGTCACAGCCACAGCTAGCATTGTCCCATTTTACAAATGCAGACACTAATGCATAGAAGTTCCATGCCTTGCTTGAGGATACATGGTTGTGGCAGAGTCAGGATTTAAATCAGAATCTGTGCACTAAATTACCACACTATGCTGCCTTATGTCACACAAGCACTTAAGAATCCGGGGTAGGACCTGTGTTCTGGGCTTTTGGTCTCCCCACAGTGTCTCGCTCAGTATAATACATTTGCAATGTAGAAAGTCACTAGGGTTGGTTTGCTGGGGTTAGTGTCCTTGAGCAGGAGGATTTGCCAACTTGGTAGGGGTTGGGAGCTGGGGCAGCAAAGAAAATAGATGCTTTTGCCACTCCTCCTCTGGGTCTTCTTACATTCTCTATCTCCTCCTTCCCTCAGGTCTGCCATGTTCAGAGGTGGCTGTAATTAGCTTACTGAGGAGGAGGGGCCCAGTGTATTACTTAGGAAAGACCTCAGCCTAAGGGATTCTGGACCCAACCTCCAGCACCAGAGCCAGCAGCTGGGCAGTGAGAATGGAAAGGGGCAGGCACTTAGGAGCCCCTAAGCAGGGAGGAGCCTGCAGGGACAGCCCCACTTCTTACCCAACACCAAGATGTTTATTTTGATCTCCAGTGTCTTCTGGTTCTGGGAGATTATACATGTCCAGGTGCCACTGTCCTGGAATCCCACATTGGGCACTGAGAGGACCTTGACCCCAGTGCTAATTTTGTTGCCTGGGTGCTTGAATTTCACTGAGGGTTTACTACCAGAGGGGAATTCCAAGGTCAGGGTCAGGCTCTGCCCCTGCAGCAGGCGGGTACCTGGGTTGGCAGTCACTGTGGAGGAAGCAAATCACCTGTGTCACACACATGCTATCCTCAAGAAGGGAAGAAGAGAGGAAACCAAGAATGTCTCTCCATTGCCCGCTGTCCCAACATCGCCTTTCCTCCCAACACCCTGAGGCCTACCCTCAGCCCAAGACAGGACTTCCTTTTCTCCTCTTCCTCTTTCTCCATCTCATCCTCTTCCACATCTTCATCTCCTCCCTAGTCTTTCTCCATCCTTCCTTTGGTTGCTTCCCTTTCTTTTCTATCCTTTTCTTTCTTTCTTTTTTTGGTACTGGAGATTGAACTCAGAGGCACTTGACCACTGAGCCACATCCCCAGCCCTATTTTTTTTTGTTTTATGTAGAGACAGGGTCTCACTGAGTTGCTTAGTGCCTCACAGTTGCTGAGGCTGGCTTTGAACTCGTGATTCTCCTGTCTCGGCCTCCCAAAGTGCTGGGATTACAGGGGTGCGCCACCATGCCCAGCTTCTTTCCTTTTCTCTAGGTCTTGCTTCCTCCTTAGCCTTGACCAAAGGCCTGAGGAGGGTTGAGAAGTCTCAGTGACTTGTCTGATCCATTTGTAGGCTATGAGGTGTCACTAGCTCAGGCCCTGGTTTTGGTGCAGAGGTGGGAGCAGGGGAGGGAGATGGACTATAGTTGCTTATATCTCAGGCCTGTTGCACTCACCTCTGAACACCTGCAATTCCACCTCTATCTTCTTATTCTCCACTTCACAGATGTAGGTTGCTGAGTCTTCCATCCTAAGTTTAGAGATGATAAGGGGAAAGGATCCTTGATCCCACTGGGATTTTTTTGAGTCAGTGCGATCATTCAGATGGGAGGAACCTGTGAGTAGAAGCCATATGGAAGAGGTTGAGATGTCCTGGTGGCATGGTACCCCTGGAAGGAGTAGTGTCCACAACTCTGAGTTGCTAATTTCCTACAGTATCTGCTGCTTGTCCTAGTCAGAGAATCCCAGTCTGGAGTGGAGGTCCCATCATATCCATTTACCTGGCAAGGATGATGTCTTACTAATTCAAAATACTGCAAAATATTATGCTTATTTGGAGAGCATCAGCTCCTACACACCAAATACTTAACATGTGTTATCTCCAATAATCTTTACAATAATGCCAAGAAAAAGGTACTGTTTTACTTATGGTGCAGATAAGGACATTGAGTCTCAGAGATGAAGCAATTGCCCAAACCTTTACATATTACCAACACAATTTCCTTGGAAGCTAATTTATTTATCAGAATCACAAATGCACATGCAAAACTAAATGTCCATGGACTGGGATGTGGCTCAGTGATAAAGTGCTTGCTTGGTATGTATGAGGCCCTGGTTTCAATCACAAAAAGAAGCCACAAAAAGAAACAAACAACAACAATAACAAAAATCCTAAATGTCCACACAAAAAAAGGATAGGTTAAATAAATTATAGTTCACCCATTCAGTGGGTTGCTATGCAACCATAAAAAACAAGAATGAGGAGCCAGGCGTGGTGGTACATGCGTGTAATCCCAGCAGCTTGGGAGTCTGAGGCAGGAGGATTGCAAGTTCAAAGCTGACCTCAGCAATTTAGTGAAGCCCTAAGCAATTGAGCAAGATCCTGTCTCTAAATAAAATATAGAAAAGGGGCTGAGGATGTGGCTCAGTGGTTAAGCACCCCTTGCTTCAATCCCTGGTACAAAAAGAAAAGAAAAGAAAAGAAAAAGAATGAGGAAGTTCTTTACATTGTTCTAATATGAAACAGTACCACCTAAGAAATATTATTAACTGCATAAAGTAAGATATTAAACAGGCTACTATTTATTTATTTAATTATGTATTTATTTGTTTTTATCATGTACTTCTTTTGTTATTTTTAGTTATGCATAACAGTAGAGTATATTTTGACATATTTATAAAAACATGGAGTATATTTTATTCTAATTAGGATCCCAGTCTTGTGGTTGTACGCAATGTGGATATTCACTGTGGTGTATTCATGTATGTACATAGGAAAGTTATTATTTATTTTAAAAGGAAGGGCTAGGGCTGGTGTTTATAGCTTAGTGTAAAGCACCTTCCTAGCATGTGCAAGGTCCTGAGTTTGATTCCTAGCACCAAAAGAAAATAAACAGGAAAAAATATATATAATTCAAAATATATAAAAATTAAAATGATACATAAAATTCATATATATGGCCAGGTGTGGTGACACATGCCTGTAATCCCAGTGACTCAGGAAGTTGAAGCAGGAGAATCTTGAGTTCAAAGCCAGCCTCAGCAAAAGTGAGGCGCTAAGCAACTCAGTGAGATCCTGTCTCTAAATAAAAATACAAAATAGGAATGGGGATGTGGTTCAGTAGTCAAGTGCCCCTGAATCCAATCCCTGGTACCCCCCCAAAATTCATATATATGTATGCGTGTGAATACATATATGGAGAGGGAGATTACCCTCCATATAAGTGGGTTTTGCCTTCAACAAACAATGAGTTAAAGATATTTGAAAAAAAAAATTGCATCTGGACTTGCATGTACAGACTTTCCCCCTAAACAATACAGTATAACAATTATTTACCTGGCATTTACATTATTAGGTATTACAAGTAATCTGAAGATGATTTGAAATATACAGGAGGATGTGCCTAGGTTATATGCAGATACTACACTGTTGCTTATAAGAGACTAGGGCATCTGTGGATTTGGGTACCTTCATTAGTGGGGAGAGGGGATCCTGGAATTAATCCCCCATGAATATTAAGAGTGAATGTGTATGCCTGTGCATGTGTGTGTGTATATATTGTGTGTGTGTGCCTTGTAAAAAACATAAGAAGTAAACATAAAAAAAATTCTCAGGGGCTGGGGTTGTGGCTCAGTGGTAGAGCACTTGCCTTGCATGTGTGAGGCACTGGGTTCGATTCTCAGCACCACATATAAATAAATAAAATAAAGATCCAGTGGCAACTAAAAAAATATTTAAAAAAAAAATCTCAGTTGCCTCTGGGAAATGGAAGTAAATACTCATGTCACAGGTGTAGGAGACAGAGTTTTCACTATGGGCCCTTTCCTACTTTTTTTTTTAAACTCCAATAAGAGGTGGAGCTAGAATTAAAGTTCAGGCCTGATGGGTACACTGTGCAATATTATCTCTGGTTAGTTCTCCTAGTATGGATATGTAGTTTTCTCTGTTTTGGAGGAATGCTGGGGATTAAACCCAGAGCCTCACACATGCTAGGCAAGTGCTTTACCACTGAGCTATACCCCAGCTTCAGTCTTCAACCTTATACTCTGTTAATATGTAATTACCATCACCAAGAGGGTATTCCTCTCTTTTCTTTTTTCTTTTTTTTGGGCACCAGGGATTGAACTCAGGGGCACTCGACCACTGAGCCACATCCCCAGCCCTATTTTGTGTTTTATTTAGAGACAGGGTCTCACCGAGTTGCTTAGTGCCTCGCTGTTGATGAGGCTGGCTTTGAACCTGCGATTCTCCTGCCTCAGCCTCCCAAAGTGCTGGGATTACAGGCATGTGCCACCGCGCCCGGCTTGTTTTTATTTTTTAATTTTTGGTACCAGGGATTGGACTCAGGGGTGATTAACCACTGAGCCACATCCCCAGTCCCTTTTTATATTGTAGAAACGAGGTCTTGCTGAGTTGCTTAGGGCTTTACCAAGTTGCTGAGGCTGGCTTTGAACTCATGATCCTCCAACCTTGGCCTCCCAAGCCACTGGAATTACACATGTGTGCCATTGTGCCCACTGGTTTGACCAAATGTCTTGAAAAAGTAGCCTATTCTGGTTCTGCCCCCTTTTTACCTCTTTTGATTCCCCTCTCCATATTTAAGTACCATTTATTTTTCTTCTTCTTGGACTCTTGTTCTGACATCTAGATTTAGATGTTGCCACAGACTGTCTTTGGTCTTCTCCCCTATTTCTATAGGCATTCTAATTTGGGGGCTGGGTACCAGGGATTGAACTCAGGGGCACTCAGCCACTGAGCCACATCCCCAGCCCTATTTTGTATTTTATTTAGAGACAGGGTCTCACTGAATTGCTTAGCGCCTTGCCTTTGCTGAGGCTGGCTTTGAACTGTGAGCCAGCACGTCTAGCTTACATTCTAAATTTTGAGGCGTCCCCAGTCAGCTCTGCAGATGACTCCCAAATGAATATTCTTTTTTTATGTAAGTTTATTTTATTTATTTAATTTTTTATGTGATGCTGAGGATCAAACCCAGTGCCTCACATGTGATAGGCAAGTGCTATACCACTGAACCATAATCCCAGCTCCCAAATCAATATTCTAAGTTCCAATTTCTCTCCTCAATTCTGGGCCTACATTTTCAATGGCCCAAGAAAAAACTCTATATAAATATCCTGCCATCACTTTAGACTCCATTGGTTTAAAACAAAATGTATCTCCTAAAATATCTCTTCCTTCTTGCTTTCCTGTTTTTCTTATGAGGAAAACCATGACCCAGTTTTCCATGATGTCCCATACTTTGGAAAAGCAATTGATAGATAGTATGAAAACTGTAAGAGAATGGGAAAATCTGAGATAAATTCATGTGAGAGACCAGTATTGAAAAGAAGTATAGGCGAGCTGGGCATGGTGGCGCATGCCTGTAATCCCAGCGGCTTGGGAGGCTGAGCCAGGAGGATTCTGAGTTCAGAGCCAGCCTCAGCAATTTAGTGAGGCCCTCAGCAACTCAGTGAGACCCTCTCTCTAAGTAAAATACCCAAAGGGCTGGGGATGTGGCTCAGTGGTTAAGCACCCCTGGCTCCAATCTCTGGTACCAAAAAAATAAAAATAAAAATAAATGCAGGCAGTTTGGGAGTGCAACTCAGTGGTAGAGCACTTGCCTAGCATGCATGAGATCCTGGGTTCCATGTGAACCAGCAGGAAAAAAAAAAAATGTTTATAGGCAATGGGAGAGAGAAAAGGAGAGCAGCAAGGACATTTCAAGAATGAGGGAATGTCCCAGAAAAGTAGTACAGGCAAGCTGTCAGGAGACCATCTGTGTGTGGCAGTTTCCAGCTGGGAAGCTGTGGGCTGTGGTGCTGAGAAGGCAAAATGTCCAGCAGAGGCTCCCAGGCTCAGTCTAGTGGGCTAGGGAGTGACATGTATTCAACATTGCTCTGGAAGTCAGTACTGCAGCAGGAGGAAGAGAAATCCAAGTAGGAGAGACTAGTAGAAGAGAGAATTATCAGGGTGCTCACGGTAGTGCACATGAAAGATATGTGTCCTGGGCTAGTGAGAATGGCATTCCCAAGCCAACAAAGAAGAGGATGAAATCAAAAAACACTGTCAAAGGAAGGAGTAGCCATAGTTGGTGACAGATGGGAAACCAGGGATTGAAGAAGAGACAAAAAATACTTGACCCTGGTTCAGAAGTTGAGGCAACAAGGAGGGTAACGCTGCTGTTGTTAGAGATAGAAGGGGAGCTATTCCAGAGGATCAGATCGTAGAAACAAAACAGAAATTCAAAAGACATAAGACTTTTTAGAAAACAGCACAGTATTTGAATCTTACAGGTGATAGAAGAAATGCAAATTAAAGCAGTAATGACAAATCCTTCAACTGTCAAATTAAAAAAAAGTTTAAATAACACACTCAATGCTGTCTTGGATGCTAGTGAGAGAGGCATACAATAATGTTAACCAGAGTTAGTGTAAACAGCATCATTCTGGAACACAGTGTATGCACACTATTTTCACTTATTTATTTTGTTTTGATTTTGTTTTTGTTTTTAGACAGGGTCTCATTATGTTGCCCAGGCTGGCCTGGAACTCCTGGCCTCAAATAATCCTCTTGCCTCAACCTCCCAAGTAGCTGGGACTCTAGAGGCTCATGCTATTTTTCCCAGCTCCAACTATCTATCTATGAATTTTTATGTTTTGCAGTACTAGGGATGGAACCCATGGCCTCGTTCATACTAGGCAAGTGTTCTATCACTGAACTACATCCCAAGCTCATCGTATTATTTATTTTGAGACAGTATCTGACTGAGTCACCCAGGTTGGCCTCCAACTTGGGATCTTCTTTGTGATCTTCCTGTGTCAGCTTCCAGAGTATGTGAGATAACAGTGTAATCTGTGTCTGATTCCCCCAACTATTTTAAAAAGTTCATATTAATTCCCTTTCTTTCTTTTTTTCTTTCTTTCTTTCTTTCTTTCTTTCGTTCGTTCTTTCTTTTTCTCTCTCTCTCCCCCCCCCTTTCTTTCTTTCTTTCGATTGAACTCAGGAACACTTGACTACTGAGCCACATCCCCAGCCCTATTTTTTGTATTTTATTTGGAGACAGGGTCTCACTGAGTTGCTTAGTGCCTCGTTTTTGCTGAGGCTGGTTTTGAACTCAAGGTCCTCCTGCCTCAGCCTCCTGAGCCACTGGAATTACAGGCATGAACCATCGCGCCCAACCCTTAATTCCATTTCTAAAACTTTATCCTTAAAATGATAAATTTATTTAAAAAATTTTTTTAGTTGTTGATGGACCTTTATTTTATTCATTATTCATTTACTTATATGTGGTGCTGAGAATCGAACCCAGTGCCTCACACATGTAAGGCAAGCACTCTACCACTGAGTCATAACCTCAGCCCCTTAAATTGATAATTTAAAAATGCAAACCAAGATTTAGGTACAAAAATCATAATTACAGTGCTGTTAAATAGGGTACCATGTAGGACAAAAGAATAATGCTTAGCCCAAAAGGGTGGCACAGGCCTGTAATCCCAGTAGCTCTGGAGGCTGAAGCAGGAGGATCACAAGTTCAAAGCCAGCCTTAGCAATTTAGCAAGGCTATAAGCAACTTAGTGAGACCCTGTCCAAAATAAAAAAAAAAAAAAAGGGCTGAAGGTATGGCTGGCTCAGTGGTTAAGTGCCCTAGGTTCAATCCTTGGTACCAACAAGAAAAAAGAAAGAAAAATAATAATGACTGTATGTTAGAGGACATTAATTTGATGGACTATATGGTTGGCACTAAAAATGATATTTACAACTCTATCATGTATAAGTAATAAGACAAATAAAATATATGTAACAAAATAAAGTGTTAATTAAAAATGAAATTCACATATAATTTATATGAAATTAAAAATATTCATATACTCATACATTTCTAAGATTTGGGTTGTTTTCTTTTTTGTTTTGTTTTGTTTTGTTTGGTACCAGGGATTGAACTCAAGGGTACTTGACCACTGAGCCACATCCCCAGCCCTATTTTGTGTTTTTTTATGTAGAGACAGGGTCTCACTGAGTTGCTTAGGGCCTCACTGTTGCTGAGGCTGTCTTTGAACTCACAATTCTCCTGTCTCAGTCTCCCAAAGTGCTGGGATTACAGGTGTGTGCCACCACATCCGGCTTGTTTTGTTTTGTTTTGTTTTTTGGTATGGGGGACTAAACCCAAGGGCACTTAACCACTGAGTCACATCTCTAGTCCTTTTCATTTTTTTTGATTAATCAAAAAAATTTTTTTAAATTGTAGATGGACAAGATCAAACCTGTGCCTTGCACATGCTAGGCAAGGTTTCACTAAATTGTTGAGGCTAACTTGTGATCCTCCTGCCTCAGATTCTCGAATTGCTGGGATTACAGGCCTTTACCACCACATTTTACAAGTTTACTCTTTTCACTTAAGGAAATATCTTTGACATTCTTCTAAGCATATGTATATAGAACTTCATTCTTTTTGTTTCTTTTTGCAATTATGAAAGCTAATTTTTTTATTCTGGTTTGAGATATTGTAGGTTCATATACAGTGATAAAAAAAATATATAAGGAAATCCTGTGTACTCGTTACCTGATTTACCCCATGGTAACATCTTGCAAACCTATGGCACAGTATCACAACCAGGATATTGACATTGATATGATCAGGATACAGAACATTTCCAGCACCATAAAGATGTTTTATAAGCAAATGCTCTTCCCTCCTGGACCTCTCACCTTGTTAATCCTTGGCAATCACTAATCTGTACTCCATTTCTATAATTTTTCATTTCAAGAATGTTATATAAATGTATTTATACAGTGTATTACCTTTTAAGATTGACTTTTTTTTCCCCCTTACTCAATTCTCTGGAGCCTCATTCAGGTTATTGTGTATGTTACAGTTCATTCCGTTTTACTGCTGAAAATTATTCCATGGAATGAATGTATGTAATCATTCACCAGATGAAGGATATCTGGGTTGTTTCTAGTTGTGGCTATTATAGATTCTTGTGTTAATAAGTCTTTACTGATCAGGAATAATGCCTAGGAGTTCTGTGGCTGGGTTGTTGCAAGTTTAATTTTTTTTTTTTTGTACTGGGGATTAAACTTGACCATTGAGCCACATCCCCAACCCTATTCTGTGTTTTATTTAGAGACAGGGTCTCACTGAGTTGCTTAGTGCCTCGCTATTGCTGAGGATGGCTTTGAACCCACGATTGTCCTGTCTCAGTCTCCCAAAGTGCTGTGATTACAGGTGTGCGCCACTGCACCTGGCTGCAAGTTTTATTTTTTTAGAAAACTATTCAAGTGGGTTTTTTGTTGTTGTTGTTGTTTGTTTGTTTGTTTTCAGAGTGGTTTTATCAGTTGCCCTACAACCTCACCAGCATTTAGTGTTGACACTTTTTTTTTTTTTTTCTTTTTTTCCCCTCCAGTGCTGAGGATTAAACCCAGGGCCTTACCTATGCTAGGCAAACTGCTTTACCACTGATTTACACCTTCCAACCCATTATTTTTTACTTTAGCCATTTCGATAGGTGTATGATGTCTCATTGTGATTTTAATTTGCATTTCCCTAATGACTAATGATGTTGAAAAACCGTTCATGTGCCTATTTTTATATAAGCCATGTATATTCTCTTCAGTGATATATTTGTTCATGTATTTTCTCCATTTTCTAATTGGATTGATTGGAGTTTCCATGTTGATTTTTGAGTTCTTTTAATATATTTTAGATACGATTCTTTTATTAGATATATGGTTTATTGATATATATATATATTTTAAAGAGTATTTTGCATATCTTTTTTTAAAAATATCTTTATTTTATTGCTTTGTATGTGGTGCTGAGGATCGAACCCAGGGCCTCACACATGGGAGGCAAGCGCTCTACCGCTGAGCTACAATCCCAGCCCCTATTGATATATTTTTATTTTTCTGTAACTTGTCTTTTCCTCTTAATAGTTTTTGCAGATCAAATTTTTAAAATTTTGATGAAGACCAATTGGTCAATTTTTCCTTTTATGAGTTGTGCTTTTGACGTCAATCTAAGAATTCTTTGCCTAGACTAGATCCTGAAGATATTCTATGCGTTATTGTTTCATATTTTACATTTAAAGTCATAATATATTTTGAGTTAATTTATAAACAAGGCAGAACATTTGGGTTTGTTGTTGCTGATGATGATTTTATCTATGGATGACCAACTGCTCCAGCCACCATTTATTGAAAAGGCTATCTTTCCTCCATTGTATTACATTTGCACCTTTGTAGAAAGAAATCAGTTGGGCATATTTATATGGATCTGTTTCTCTATTTTGTTCCATTGATCTATTTATTTATCCCTCTGTCAATACCACACAGTCTTGATTATTCTGGGTATATAATAAATCTTAAGATTGACTGATTTCTCCTACTTTCTTCTTCTTTTTTCAAATTTTTTTTTAGCTCTTCTAGTTCTAGTGGCTTTCCATATACATTTTAGAATAACTTTGTCTAGGGAACTAGGGTTGCGGTTCAGTGGTAGAGCACCTGCCTAGCATGTGTGAGGCATTGGGTTTGATTCCCAGCACCGCATATAAATAAATAGATAGATAGATAGATAAAATAAAGGTCCATCGACAACTAAAAAAATATTAAAAAAAAAAGAATAGCCTTGTCTGCAAAAAGTCTGGCTGGAATTTTGATAGTAATTGTGTTAAACTCATATATCAATTTGGGGAAAATCTTCACTGTCGACTCTTCAATCCATGAGCATTTACTTAGATCTTCTCTAACTTCTTTCATCTGTACTGTGTAGTTTTTAGCATGCAAACCCTTGCATAAGTATGGCAGCTGTATTTTCAAGACTTCCTTGTTATCTTTCTGTTATCGAACTGATTTCTGTTTGATTCTGTGTGGTCAGAGAACACATTTTGTATAATTTCACTTATTTACAAAAAACATTCCTGAGGTTTGTTTTATGACTGCAGATGTGGACTACTTTGGTACATGTTCTGTAGACATTTGGAAGAATGTGTATACTGCTGCTGTTGGGCAGAGTGTTCTACAAATGGCAGCTAGATCCTGTTGCTTGCGTGGTGCTGTTGAATTCTCTTATGTCTTTGTTGATTTTCTGTGTAGTTGTTTAATCACTTGTTTAGAGTGGAGAGTTGATGACTCCAACTATCAAGATGTATTTGTCCAATTTTTCCTTTTAGTTCTCCCCATTTTTCTTCATATTTTGCTGCTTTGTTTTTTTTTTTTTTTTTTTTTTTTTTTTTTTTTTTTTTTTTTTTTTTTTTTTTTTTTTTTTTTTTTTTTTTTTTTTTTTTTTTTTTTTTTTATATATTTTTAGTCGTAGATGGACACAATGTCTTTATTTTATTGCTTTGTATGTGGTGCTGAGGATCGAACCCAGGGCCCCACGCATGCGAGGCAAGCGCTCTACCACTGAGCTACAATCCCAGCCCTGCTGCTTTGTTTTTTGATGCACACACATTTAGGATTAATGATTGCTATGTCCCCTGGAATTCTTGGTAGATTGACCTTTTCATCATTATATAGTAATACAATGTTGTTCTCTGTCTCTGGTAGTTTTATTTGCTCTGAAGTTGACTTCATCTAATATTTTTTTTAATTTTTAAAATTTTTTTTAATTGTAGGTGGACAGAATATCTTTATTTTATTTTTATGTGGTGCTGAGGATCGAACCCAGTGTCTCACGCGTGCTAGGCAAGCACGCTACCACTGCACCATAACCCCAGCCCCGACTTCATCTAATATTAATATATCTCCTCCTTCTTCCCTTTTATTTGCTTGCTTGACCTGCTTATGTTATATTTAAAGTGAGTTTCTAATAGACTGCATATTGTTGGGTTTTGTTTTGTTTTGTTTTGTTTTGGTACTGGGGACTGAACTCCAGGGTACTGAACCGCTGAGCCACATCTCCAGCCCTATTTTGTGTTTTATGTAGAGACAGGGTCTCACTGAGTTGCTTAGCGCCTCGCCATTGCTGAGGCTGGCTTTAAATTCACGATTCTCCTGTCTCAGCCTCCCTAAGTGCTGGGAATACAGGCTTGAGCCACCACGCCCAACTAGGTTATGTTTTTAATCCACTCTATCAACCTCTGACTTAATAAGTGTATGTAGATCATGTGGATTTAACATAATTATTGATAGATTAGGGCTTAAGTCTGCTATTTTATTTTATTTTTTATTTTTTTAAATAAGAGAGATGTTTCTTTTTTGTTTTTTAAGTTGTTGATGGACCTTTATTTTATTTATTTATATGCGGTGCTGAGAATCAAACCCAGTGCCTCACACATGCTAGGCAAGAGCTCTACCACTGAGCCACAACGTTGGCCCTGCTATTTTATTTTTGCTTTCTGGGTTTTCTGTTTCCTTTTTCCTGCCTTCCTAGGGGTTACTTGAACATAATTTTGTAGCAAAGTGTATTTTAGAATAATTTTAGGTTTACAGAAGAATTGTGAAATTGGTGCAGAGTTCTCATATACCCCTGTACTGTCTCCCCTGTGCAGTGGCATAGGCCTGGCACTCAGAGGGCTAAGCACAGTTGTTCTTGGCCCCACCCCTCTTCTCCATACCAAACTTTCTGCAAGTAAGAATTTATACACTAGCCCTAACTTAAAGAGTTATGAGTTATGTCCTCCCTCCTTGAGGACAGATAATCTATACAAATCATTTGGAATTCTTCTACAAGAGAGATTTCTCTTTTCTTGTCCATTTATTCTTCTTGTCTATTTATTTATTTATTTTGGCACTGGAGATTGAACTCAGGGGCACTCGCCCACTGAGCCACATCCCCAGCCCTATTTTGTGGTTTTTTTTTTTTTTTTATGTAGAGACAGGGTCTCACCTTTGCTGAGGCTGGCTTTGAACTCGAGATTCTCCTGTCTCAGCCTCCCTAAGTGCTGCTTCTTGTCCATTTATTAATCAGTTATATTGGTATGGATTTATATATTTAGTCTATATCTTGGGATATAAACATTTTGAAGAGTGTTTTAGAATCCATTTTGATTTATCTTTAAAGCTTTTGAGTGCAACTCTGTTTACTTCCTGAGATTGCTCTAGGTATTACACATATATGTAGACAGTCATAGTCTACTGGTGTCATGTTACCTTACCTCCTTTTATGTCCCTTTGCCCTCCCCATTTATAATACAACTGTTTTAAGTATTTTCCCTACATACATCTAGAATTACTAAAATAGTGACATAACTTTTTTTTTTTTTTGGTACTGGGGATTGAACTCAGGAGTACTTGACCACTGAGCCACATCCCCAGCCCTATTTTGTGTTTTATGTAGAGACAGGGTCTCACTGAGTTGCTTAGCGCCTCGCCGTTGCTGAGGGTGTCTTTGCACTCGTGATTCTCCTGTCTCAGCCTCCGAAAGTGCTGGAATTACAAGTGTGCGCCTCCTGTCCGGTGTGACATAACTTTTGCTTCAACTGTGAAACATAATTGAAAGGGGCTGGGGTTATGGCTCAGTATAAAGTATATGCTTAGCAGTTGCCAGGCTCTGAATTCAGTCCCAAGCCTTGCAAAGAAAAAAGAAAGAGGGCAAGAGGAAGGAGAAAACCTATTGTATTTAGCCATACATTGTTTATTGGTTCCTTCTACCTTCTTGATATTCTAAGATTTGTTCTTATTTCCTTTCTTTGAGCCATTTTTTCAGAGAGGTCTGCTGGCAACAAATTCTTAGTTTACCTTCATCTGAGAATGTCTTTATTTCTCATTCATTCCCGAAATATATTTCTTCTGGGAATAGGATTCATAGTTTACAGGTTTTGTATGTTTTATTTTTATTTATGTATTTAGGTATGTATTTTTTTTTTTTATTGTAGTAATGAGGATTAATCCCTGATGTGTTCTACAACTGAGCTACACTGCCAGACCTTTAAAAAAAAATTTTTTTTTTTTTGCGACCCGGTCTTAGTAAGTGGCAGAGGCTGTCCTGGAACATGCAATTCTCCTGCTTCAGCCTCCTGAGTTGCACTCCACTGTACCCAGTTAATTATCATGTGGATTTCTTTGGGTTTATCCTGCTTGTGGTTTGCTTGGTTTTTGTTTTTTTTTTTTTAATATTTTTTAGTTGTTGATGGACACAATGTCTTTATTTTATTGCTCTGTATGTGGTGCTGAGGATCGAACCCAGGGCCTCACGCATGCGAGGCAAGCGCTCTACCGCTGAGCTACAATCCCAGCCCGGTTTGCTTGGTTTTTGCATTTGAATCTAGGTTAATGTCTTTTGCCAAATATGGGAAGTTTTCAGTGATTATTTATTCAAGTAGTTTTCTCAGCACTAGTTTCTTTGTCCTTTCTTTGGTTTTCATTGACACAAATCTTCTGGTATAGTCCTACAGGTTGCCATGGCTTTGTTCATTTTTTTTTTTCTAGCCTATTTCCTTTCTGTTGCTCACACTGTGTACTTTCTATTTTTCTCTCTGGCAGCTCACTGATTCTTTCTTCTGTCCTTTCCATTTTGTTGGTGATTTCATTCACTCATCTTCATATCTTTTTAAAAATTTTCTATTTATTTCTTTATTTTTATATGGTGCTGAGGATCAAGGCAAGTGCTCCACCACTGAGCTACAAACCCAGCCTTCATCTTTATATCTTAACTATTAATTCTTTTTTTTTTTTTTTTGGTACTGAAGATTGAACTCAGGGGTTCTCGACCACTGAGCCACATTCCCAGCCCTATTTTGTGTTTTATTTAGAGACAGGGTGTCACTGAATTGCTTAGCAACTTGCCGTTGCTGAGGCTGGCTTTGAACTCGTGATTCTCCTGTCTCAGCCTCCCTATGTGCTGGGATTAAAGGCTTGCGCCACCGCGCCGGCTTTAAATTTTTCCCATTCTAAAATTTCCATTTGATTCTTTTTAATATCTCAGGTTTCTTTTCTTTTCTTTTCTTTTTCTTTTCTTTTCTTTTTTTTTTTTTTGAACTCAGGGGCACTGGACCACTGAGCCACATCCCCAGCCCTATTTTGTGTTTTATGTAGAGACAGGGTCTCACTGAGTTGCTTAGCGCCTCGCCATTGCTGAGGCTGGCTTTGAACTCGCGATTCTCCTGTCTCAGCCTCCCAAAGTGCTGGGATTACAAGCATGAGCCACCACACCTGGCTTGCAGAAGGATTTTTACTTTGGCTGCCTTAAAATCTTTGTCAGATCATTCTAATTTCCATTTTAGCATTTCATTGTGGCACCTATTGATTGTCTTTTTTGTTTTTGTTGTTCCTGGTTTGAGTTCTTCCTGGTTTTTGGTGTAATGAGTGATTTTTTTTTTAAATTGAAAACTGGACATTAGAGTATTATGTTATGAGATTCTGAGTTGTATTAAACCTTCTGCTTTAACTGACTTTCTGTGATGTTGCTTTGTCAAGGAAAGGCAAGTGTTGCCTTAGTACTGCCTGGTGGAGGTAGAAATCTAGGTTTCTTCTCATCCTGCCACTTGAAGGTTGCTTCTCACTACTGTTGGAGAGAGTGGGAATTCCAGTTCCCATGTGGCTTCCACTGATTTTGCAGTGGAAGTGGCCTTGTTATTGTTGGGTGATGACAAAAGTCTTGATTATCTACCAGCCTCACATATACACATGCACACACAAATATTGACACCAACCCAGTAGGAAGGGTGGCTCTTTACTGCTGTTTGAAGTCCAGGCTTTTCATATATTGTCCACTAATGTTGCAGAGTGTGAAGAGCCTTGTTGCTGGTTGGTGGAGATGAACATCCCAGCTCTCTACTTTGCCTTCTCTGACTCCATCCCAGTGGAAGTGTTGGGATACCTCATTGCACTCTCAGGAGGGTCAAGCTGAAGTTCCCCACTCAATCCATACTGTGTGGGTGGGGATAAGGCCACCATTTTTTCCTCTGGTATTTGGCTGGAGTAGAGCAGTTTTTTTTTGTTTTTGTTTTTTTGGTACTGGGGATTGAACTCAGGGGCACTCGACCACTGAGCCACATCCCCAGCCCTATTTTGTGTTTTATGTGGAGACAGGGTCTCGCTGAGTTGCTTAGCGCCTCACCGTTGCTGAGGTTGGCTTTGAACTCGCGATTCTCCTGTCTCAGCCTCCCAACGTGCTGGGATTACAAGCGTGAGCCACCACGCCCGGCTTGGAGTACAGCAGTTTCTATTTAAAAGTCTGCTCAATTGCTCTTTCCTAGTCTCTGGCTAGAGAGAGCTGGCTATCGTTGAAGCATATTTTTGTCTGTGCCCACTGCTCTTTCCAGGTCTAAATGGAAAGGAGGAACATGTTACTGGAACCTGGATCCTTATTATAGAGTGGAAAAGAACTTGACTTAATTGTGTTCATTTTGTAGGATTTTGCAGAGGTAGAATTTGCAAGCATTGGAATTGGATATTTAGCCAGGCATGATGGCACATGACTGTAACCCCGGCAGCTCAGGAGTTTGAAGTAGGAGGAGAGCAGGTTCTAAGCCAGCTTCAGCAACTTAGTGAGGCTGTAAGCAACCTAGTGAGACCCTGTCTCCAAAACATAAAAATAAAAAAAAAAATAAAAAGGGCTGGGGATGTGGCTCAGTGATAAAAGCCCTTGGGTTCAATTCCCAGTATACCGCCCTACCCCCAAAAAAGAAGAAAGAAAAAATTGGAGGGCTGGGGCTGTAGCTCAGTGGTAGAGTGCTTGCCTCACATGTGTGAGTCACTGGGTTCGATCCTCAGCACCACATAAAAATAAATAAAGATAGTGCATCCATCTACAACTAAAAAAATTTTTGAAAAAAAAAATGGATATTTAGCTGAAAAGTTGGTTTTTTTTAAATTTCTTTTTTTTTTTTTTTTAGTTTTTGATGGATCTTTATTTTATTCACTTATTATTTACATGTGGTGCTGAGGATCGAACCCAGTGCCTCACGCATGCTAGGCAAGTGCTCTACCACTGAGCTACAGCCCCAGCCCTTGGGGGATTTTTTATTTGTTTGTTTGCTTGTTTTTCTGGTCCTGGGGATTGAAACTGAGAGATTTCTAAGCAGAAGAGAACCAGAATTTGAAGATTTGGGCAATTCTCAGCCTATTCACATTGCAAAAATGAGAAAGCATGTTTCCAAGAGAACACCAAAGACTGAGTATACTATCACTCAACAAAGAATCTATGGGCAGATAGGAGCAGAAACACTGCTTGTTTGAATTGAAGGGGGCAAAGGTGGGAGGCAATGAAGAATGAACTCCTTGAATTTGACAGGACAGACAGTAGAGTTTTTCAGATATGAGTGTGAACTATTTTTCAAGAAAGAAAAGTTTGTCTGTAATCCCAGTAATTTGAGAGGCCGAGGGAGGAAGATCTCAAGTTTGAGGCCACCCTGAGCAACTTAGAAAGACCCTGCCTCTTCTCCCTTTTTGATTTTTCCCTTTTGGAATGGAAAAATCTGTCTTATGCCTAGCCACAACTATATTTTGGAATCACATAACTTGTCAGGTTTCACACACAGCTGGAGATAAATTTTTTCTGGGGATCAATTAGACCTCAATGAATTATATATCACCCTTATATGATTGGATGATATTTTTATTAATATATTTATTATTATATTTATTTGTTATAGTACTGGGGATTGAATCCAGGGGTGCTCTACCACTGAGCTACATCCTCAGTCCTTTTATATTTTTATTTTGAGAAAGGGTCTTGAACTTGTGATCCTCCTGCCTCAGCCTCCCAAATTGCTGGGATTATAGGCATAAGCCATCATACCTGATGCCGGATTACTTTAAAAAAATTAGCCTAATAACCTGATGCAGTGGCTCACACCTGTAATCACAGCACTTAGGGAGGCTGAGACAGGAGAATCCCAAGTTCAAAGCCAGCCTTAGCAACAGCGAGGCACTAAGCAACTCAGTGAGACCCTGTCTCTAAATACAACACAAGATGGGGCTGGGGATGTGGCTCAGTGGTTGAGTACCCTTGAGTTCAATCCCCGGTACCAAAAAAAATAAAAATTAGTCCAATAAACTGGGTATGCTGGTGCATGCTTGTAATCTCAGCTGAAGGGAGGCTGAAGCAGGAGGATCACAAGTTCAAAGCTAGCCTCAGTAATTTAGCAAGACCCTGAGCAACTTAATGAGACCCTGTCTCAAAATAAAAAATGGAAAGGGCTGGGATGTGGCTCAGCAGTAAAGCTCCTCTGAGTTCAATCCCCAGTACCAAAAAAAAAAAAAAAAGAAAAGAAAAGAAAAAAAATTAATTTAATAAATTGGCCTGGTAATACATGCTTGCAGTTCCAGCCACTCAGGGGGCTGAGGCAGGAGAATCGTATAAAGACATTTACATATATGTTCAAAGACATAAGGTAATTTACTACAGAATTGCTTATAACAAACTTGAAAATAGCCTAAGTGTTCAATAATACAAGATTAGTCAAATAAATCATACTATAGTTATGCAAAGGATCTATGTAATTATTCAAAAGAAATGAAGTAAAAATATTTATATATGTATAATACACGTATATACATATGTCACACACACATATGACTATAAAGCCATCTTCAAAAGATCTACTTTTTTTTTTTTTTTTGGTACCAGGGATTGAACTCAGGGGCAATCAACCACTGAGCCACATCCCCAGCCCTATTTTGTGTTTTATGTAGAGACAGGGTCTCACTGAGTTGCTTAGCGCCTTGCCGTTGCTGAGGCTGGCTTTGAACTTGCAGTCCTCCTGTCTCAGCCTCTCAAGCCGCTGGGATTACAGGTGTGTGCCACTATGCCTGGCTACAAGATATACTTCTTAATGGGTTCAATCCCCAGCACCATAAATAAATAAATAAGATATACTTTTTTAAAAAAAGAAAGTAAAGTTTGACTGCTCTGAAACAACTTTCTCTAGGAGACTCTAGGCCTGAAAAGTCAAAAGACCAGAGTTTTAGTTCCAACTCTCCCTCTCTGTCATCACAAAAGCTTGGGGCAAGGACTTCGACCTTGGCCTTAGTTTCCTCAGCAGTAAATCCAACACTTGGACTAGAGTCACATTTCCTAAACTTCAGTCATTCACAGACCTCACTACAGTTTTAACCAAATTTACCTGTCCAATTTATGTAACATCTTTAATTTTTTTAATTAAATACATTTATTTCAAAAGGAAACTGTATCAATTAACATGATCAGAAAGCCAATGTCACCTACTATAAAAGGAAGCAACAGTAAAATAAACAAAACCACAAAAGCCACTGGACAAAGTGGCACAAGCCTGTATCCCAGCTACTTGGGAGGCTGAGGCAGGAGTATTCCAAGTTCAAGGTCAGCCTGGGCACTTTGGAAAGACACTGTCTCCAAATTAAAAATAAAAAGATCTGGGGATAGCACAGTGGTAAAACATCCCCATGTTCATTTGCTAGTACCAAAATAAAAGGAGCCAGAGCACACCTATAATCCACAGCCACTTCAGAGGCTGAAGCTGAAAGATCACAAGTTTGAGGCCAGACTGGTAAGACCCTGTCTCAGGAAAAAAAAAAAAAAAGGGCTGGGGCTGTGGCTCAGTGGTAGAGCGCTTGCCTAGCATGTGCAAAGCACTGAGTTCAAGCCTTAGTACCACATAACGATAAAACAAATAAAGCCATGCCATTCATCTACAACTACAAAAAAAATAATAATAAAAAAAAGAAGTAGGTTTTAAAAAGAAAAGAAAAGAAAAAATTGCTGGCTGGGGATGTAGCTCAGTGGTAGAGCTGCTTGCTTAGTATGTGCAGTGCTCTGGGTTCAACCTCAGTACAGCCTCCCCGCCCCCCCCCCAAAAAAAAAACAGCTATTTAAAGACAATGAGAATGGAATATGTGTGAAAAAAAATTGCAAAAAGCTAGGGGAAAATCATTTGGTTACTTTCTTTTTTTTCTTTTTCTTTCCTTCTTTCTTTCTTTCCTCCTCCTCCTCCTCCTCCTCCTCCTCTTCTTCTTCTTCTTCTTTCTTCTTCTTTTTTTTGATACTAAGGATTGAATGGGAGGACTCTCTCCCACTGAGTTACATCCCAGCCCTCTTTATTTTATTTTATTTTTTTGAGACAGGGTCTCTCTAAATTGCTGAGGCTTGTTAAATTGCTGAGGCATTTTGATATTTGGAATCCTCCTGCCTCAGGCCCTGGAGTTGCTGGGATTGTAGGTATGCCACAGCACCTAGCTATTCTGTTGCTTTCAGTGGAAATAAAGTATCATCTACATGAGTCTGTAGCAATAATTTTCTTGAAACCATGCATTTTATGTGATAATTATTTTTCTAATAACCATTAAAATATTAAAAATAGCACAGTACTAAAAGCCACTTGTCACCAGCAGATGGAGTAGGGAAATTCCAGAAAACAGAATTTCTGACAATTCCGGCCCTTTGGGGTTCCAAAGTTTACTAGGAGCAGGTCTCTGACCACAGGAGTGTTCAAGCCATTGTTTTTCTCCTTGGATGGGGGGCGGGGAAATCCTACCTTTGGTCAAGAAGTTGTTCTGATTTCCCAGAATCTTCAACTGGTTAGAATGTTTCCAGGTAAACAACGCGTTCTTCTTCTGGGAAGCTGTGCAGGGCAGTTCCACCGAACCCTCCACTTGGCCCATCACTATTTCCTTTCCCTGAGTGGCTGCTGGGAGCAGGGCTGGGTGAAAAGAAAGGAGTTATGGGGGCTGGGATTGTGGCTCAGTGGTAAAGCGCTTGCCTTGCATGCGTGAGGCACTGTGTTCTATCCTTAGCACCACATAAAAATAAATAAATAAAGATATTGTGTCCATCTACAACTAAAAAAAAATATTAAAAAAAAAAAAAAAAAGAAAGGAGTCAGGCCTCAGTGTGGCAATGCCTCATCTTAGCCTTTGCCCACCTCCCATACCATCTGCTTTCAAACCCCAAGTGTGAGCACTTACCCAGTTGCAGTACCAGGAGTAGTTGCCAAAAAATGATTCCTTGGTTCATTTTAGCCTTGCTGAGGTAGGCAGGGGCCTGAATCATCAAGGACCTGAGCCTGCAGAAGTGGTAGAGACTGAGAGAGTTAATAATCATTATTCAACAGGTGTTCATTGGCCCTGGGCATGCAGAGACCTCTATCTTCCTCAGGACCTTTACATCCAGCCCAGGGAACCAAACTTGCACACACCAGGCAGACACCTGGAGTATGCCACAAAATGCAATGCCCCAGCTGGACTTGCCTGTAATCCCAGCAGCTCCGGAGGCTGAGGCAAGAGGATCATGAGTTTGAAGCCAGCCCCGGCAACTTAGAGAGGTCCTAAGCAACGTGGTAAGACCCTGTCTCAAAATAAATAGAGCTGGGGATGTGGCTCAGTGGTTAAACATCTTTTTGTGTTTAACAGCCCATTTTTCTTTATGGCTGAATAAAACTCCCTGGTACCAAAAAACAAATGCAATGCCCTAGTTAAGAGTGGGTGGACTGGGGTTGTGGCTCAGTGGTGGAGTGCTTGCCTAGCATGTGTGAGGCACTAGGTTTGATCCTCAGCACCACACCACATAAAAATAAATAAATAGGGTTGGGATTATATAGCTCAGTGGTAGAGCGCTTGCCTTGCATGTGTGAAGCACTGGGTTCGATCCTAAGCACCACATAAAAATAAATAAAGATATTGTGTCCATCTACAACTAAAAAAAAGTTAAAAAATAAATAAAATAAAATAAAGGCATTGTGTCCATCAACAACTAAAAAAATACTTTAAAAAATTGTACTGTATTAAAAACTCCAGGTTTGGGGCTGGGATTGTAGCTCAGCGGTAGAGCGCTTGCCTCGCATGCGTGAGGCCCTGGGTTCGATCCTCGGCACCACATACAAAGCAATAAAATAAAGACATTGTGTCCATCTATAACTAAAAAAATATTTAAAAAAAAATACTCCAGGTTTAAGTATCAGGGCATTTATATAAAGTTGTACTCTTCTAATAAAAGTAGAACAGATTCCTTGGGAGTATTTGGAGAAAAAGTAACTACTTTTGATTTATCTCTTTGCTTAAGAAATATCCAGTTTAGAGAGACTGTACTATGAATGGGTTTTCTTGTTCTGTTGATTATTTGAGTCTTTTAACAAATAGTTATTGAAAGAAGATTCTGGACTCAAGTAGAGAAAATCTCTTTTCAGTTGGATTTCTGCCCTGCTTAGACTTTAAAAATATAAGCATAGATTGCCAATTTCATTTCATGTAAATAAACACACACACACACGTTTATATATAAAATTTTATCTCTTCTGTATCACTTTTATTGATATAATTTTTGGGGGGTGTGGTCCTGGGGATTAAACCCAGGGCCTCCTACATGCCAACAAATGCTCTGAGTGCCCTGAGCTACACCCCTAATCCCAACATTATAATTTTCAAATATATAACTTGTTTCCAGATGTGCCTTGTATTTAGGCTGCCTTGTTCTTATTTTGATTTTGTAGAGTCTCCTGCCTGCTTGCCAAAAGGTAGGATGTGTCAGGCCCACATACAATTGAAAGCAGAGGCATCCTCGAGCTTTAAAGCATTAAATAAACTGAAAATTCAACATACTGCATATTGAGGTGGAAAAAGTCTGTGTTGTGGTTTATTTATTTATTTTGGGTGGTACTGGGGCTTGAACACAGGGCCTCACAGATGCTAGGCAAGTGCCCTGTCGCTGATCTACACTTGCAGACCCTGTGGGAGTTTTTGTTTGCTTATTTAAAAAAAAAAAAAAAAAAAAGAATGCTATACCCAAGCCAGGAGAGAGCTCTTTGCCATTTGGTATTAGAAAAGGATTCCCAAAGAAGGTGGCAAACTCGCTGGGCGCAGTGGCGCAAGCCTGTAATCCCAGCACTTAGGGAGGCTGAGACAGGAGAATCGCAAGTTCAAAGCCAGCCTCAGCAATGGTGAGGCGCTAAGCAACCAGTGAGACCCTGTCTCTACATAAAACACAAAATAGGGTTGGGGATGTGGCTCAGTGGTCGAGTGCCCCTGAGTTCAATCCTCAGTACCAAAAAAAAAAAAAAAGAAGGTGGCAAACTGATGGGAAACACAATACAGAGCCAGGCCAGGATACGAAGGTCCTGCTACTACTTGGGGCTGGACAATAGGAAGTGACTGAAAAGGATGAGACAAAGGGGTCCAGACAAGAGGCTGGGGTATGTTTGCCTGCTATCTCCTTGCTCTGCACATGTTTTCTGGTAATCACTCTCTGTCTAATCTCTTCCTGCTCTGCCCCATCAGAGCTCTGGTCAGGCAATTCCTTATCCACAGCTCAAGTCCTCTTTGGGTTCCAGAGACAGCATTTCTGCCTCTTTAGGACCCTTGCTTCATTCAGTTACTAGTGTCTGTGTGCTTCAACACACTGGTTGGTTTCCTTAGCTCTGTCCACATCTCTATAAGTAATCCCTTTTCTACAATCCTTTGAACCACCTGAAGTGGACTCTGTTTTCCTTAAGACACTAATATATAATCCTTTATAGGGATATAGCACTTGGAGGAGGTGCTCGGGTTTGCTCACCCTAATAAGGTTTAAGGAGAAGATAAGAAAAGCCCTGTCCTGTTACTTCATCTGCCCAGAAGATGATTACCCAGGACCTAATGTGTGGTAGGTGCTTGAGATGGAGGATGGACACACACACACACAGAGGATAGATCTTGATCTTGTTTAAATCAGGGAACTATGAAGAAGTCAACAAGAGGCTTCCAGAAAGGGTTGGGGGTGTAGCTCATTGGTAGAGTGCTTACCTAGCATGTGTGAGGCACTGGGTGCAATCCTCAGCACCACATAAAAATAAATAAAATAAAGGTATTGTGTCCATCTACTTCTAAAAAATATTTTATTATTATTATTATTATTATTATTATTATGGTACTGGGGATTGAACTCAGGGGTACTCGACCACTGAGCCACACCCTCAGCCCTATTTTGTGTTTTATGTAGAGACAGGGTCTCACTGAGTTGCTTAGCGTCTCGCTGTTGCTGAGGCTGGCTTTGAACTCGCGATTCTCCTGACTCAGCCTCCCTAAGTGCTGGGATTACAGGCTTGCGCCACCGCGCCCAGCTTTTATTTAATTTTTTAATATTTAAAAGAGAGAGAGAGAGAGAGAGACTTTCAGGAAAGGAGGGAGGGAGACTAAACTCTAGTCATGCAAGTCATGGGTGAAGTTATTTACAAGTTAGCAAAGGTGTGGGAAGCATTTAAGGGAAGGCTGGGGTGAAAAGAGTAGGGTAGGGACAGGCCTCACATGTTTAGGTGTTTCCACTGTTCTCCATCCCAGACCGACTGTGTCCTTGTGAGCAGAAGGTGAGGATGGACAAACCCTCCATGTGGGATATCCTCCTCTGGGGTTCAAATTCAGCTTACCATGGTAAGATGCCTGAGGAAGGCTAGGAGCATTCTCAACCCTTCCCCAGATGGTGGCCAATTTTCTCTTCCCTCTCCACAACTCCAGAGTCTGTGCAGAAGGCCACCTCCCTGTGCCTCTAACTCCTTGCATGGCCCCATCTCAGTAAGGGTTCAGCTTAGTAGAGGAGGCTGTGGGTTTCCAGCTGCTGCTTGCTTTGGTGTTTTGTGCTTCCGCCACCACCCTAGAGATCTGGCCTTTGCCTCCCACATCCTCAGCTTCCCCAGAGGCACATTACCTCAGTACAGTAGCATCCTGTGTACCATCAACCCTGGGGGAGGCTAGGAAGGCTGCTGGTCCCCAAAGGTCCTGGTCTCTCCCTCTCCCTCTCTCTCCCCGCCCCCCCATCCTTCCCACCCTATCCTTACACCTGTACATTTCTGAAACTCTGTTTCCCCATGCTTATGCCTCCAATCTTCAACTCCTGTGTGTGCCTCATATACCAGGAACCGCAGGGGTCTTGGTCTCTTCTCACTTGGAGTTCCCCTGCCTTTTCTCCTTTCTCATCCTTCCCCTGTCCCACTGCCACCAAGATCTAGTTCCTTCTATACTGTAAACAGGCATCAGGGCCTCTTGTATACAAGCAAGCTTTCCACGGGGTTTGATCTGCGGGTGGGCAAGGGAGTGGCTGCATGGGGGGAGGGACACAGCGGACAAAGGGAGGTGGACAGATCTTCTGAGAAGCACACAGAGGTCTCGTGGGAGGACAGGAGGGAGGGAGGGAAGAAGGGAGAGACCCAGAGCAGCTCATTAAAGCAACAGCCACTCTTCATACTGTACACAGAGCATGGATGAGTGGGCTCTTTGTTTCACGAATTCGAAGAATGAAATTCATGAACACAAGGGTGAAAGCAAAGTAACAGGATTTATTAAAGTAACAGAAAGAATGAAAGCAGAGTTCCCAAAGGGGAGGGGGGCCAATGGGTGTCTGTTGTCTAAGGGGTTTTATGGGCTTGATCTGTCCCTAGAGGTGATTTGTGGGATAATAGGGTTCAGAGTGGGGCAATCAACTCTCTATTTTGTCTTCTTCAGCAAATTTAGAGAAAAGTGATTTCTAAGGCTTTATTAGCATAAGAGTAGGGGTGAGGGTCTGTTGGCACAAGTGGAAGTACCTTTTGCTGTTAGTTGTTAACAAACTGTCCTCATGGCTAAGACCAGCTGGGGTAAGAAGCTTGATTTCTCAATCTTCTCTTCTTCCTTTCCTTCTCCAAGACCCTTTTCCTGGCTGCCTATGGGTTGGTCTATCTGTCTCAATACAATCCACCATCACACGTAAAGCTCAGAGTCTTACAGAAAAGGTAGAAGAGAGGCAAAAAAGTGAAGAAATTCTGGAAGGGAGCCAGGCATGGTGGCCCACGCCTGTAATACCAGCAGCTCTGGAGGCTGAGGAACAAGGATTGCCAAGTTCAAAGCCAGCCTCAGCAACTTAGTGAGGCCCTAAGCAACTTAGCAGCCTCAAAACAAGAAATAAAAAGGACGAGGGGGGCTGGAGTTGTGGCTCAGTGGTAGAGCACTTGCCTAGCATGTGTGAGGCACTGGATTCGATTCTTAGCACCACATATAAATAAATGAATAAAATAAAGGTCCATCAATATCTAAAAAAAAATAAAAAGGACTGGGAATGTGGCTCAGTGGTTAAGTGCCCCTGGATTCAATCCCTGGTACATACACACACACAACAAGAAAGAAAGAAAAGAAAAAGAAATTCTTTGAGGCAAGACACATGCTGAGAACAGTAGACCAAAAAGACAAAGAGGAACAGGGGACAAGGATGTGAACAAAATGGCAACACACACCCTGCGCTCCTCTCAGGGCTCCTGAGGTTCCTGCCGCCCCTACCCTGCGCACCCCCAGGGTGGGATAGGAGGTGGCTGGGGAGAGGAAGAGGGCACAGCCCCACCACAGCGACAGTCTGTGGTCCCACAAGCACTTTTATCTTTCCCCCGTTGCCCCCAGTCAGCCCACTCAGGCCCAGCCGCAGGATGCCCCCCCACATGCACCCTGCTGAATGCTGACTGGCTTCTCATAAACTTCCTAGATATGTGACCCCTCTGAGGGACCCCTGCGGTTCAGTGGCTACAACCTTCATAGTCCTCTCCTTTGCCTCAAGGCCCACGTGTGTGCATGGGGTGGGGTGTGCTGTGCCCTCCTTCCTTCCCTTATCCCCCCAAAAGAAAGGTACTGAATAGACCTTGGTCTTCAAGCCTTGCAAACCTGACCCTAGACCATTTAACTGTTCCCATCACCCAGGTACCTGGTTTCTCATCTGCATCAAAGTTATTTCATTCAACAAACATTTATTGGGTGCCTAAAATGTGCAGGACCTTTGGCCACCCAGCTCCCCTCAGTTTTACCTCACCATCATGACCAGGAAAGTGGCATAAGGCTGCTTCGAGGCTTTGCCTAGAACTAGATGGTGGGGGCAATTTTTATTTAGAAGTAGACCAGGGGCTGGGGATATGGTGCAGTGGTAGCGTGCTCGCCTAGCACGCTGGAGGCACTGGGTTCGATCCTCAGCACCACATAAAAATAAAATAAAGATATTGTGTCCACCTACAACTAAAAAATAAATATTAAAAAAAAAAAAAAAAGAAGTAGACCAGACTGAAAGAGGGAAGCCCTCTCCTGAGCATCTGTAAGCCTGTCCTCAAAAACTCCTGTGGTCTGCTGTTCAGGGTAGCCATTTTGTATCAGCCTACAGAATCTGACACAGCACAAGAAACTGTCAAAACATGAAATAGCAGCAATCTCCACCATCAGTTTCTTTTTCCCAGCCTTGTGCTTTGAAATATGTATCCTATAAGAGCAGGACATTCAGGAAGAGCTATCCCTCTCAGAGTGGAATATCTTTGACTTATCAAAAATGGAACCTTTCTATTTTCAGGGATCAGACTGTACCCCAGGAGAACTTTTTCCCAGAATAAATCTATAAGTTGAAGCCAAAGAACACCTGGCAGACAGCAGGACTTCAAGGCTGTAAGGCCTCAGAAGGAATAGGCCTGAGGCTTCAGAGGCAGTAAGCTGGGTGGCACAGGGCATTCATCTTGAGGGTTCTTGAGTGAAATGAGACTTCCTAATAGCCCCTCAAGCCCAGAGAGTGGGGGTCTCCAAATCCTTTTCTAACTCTACCAGCCTCCAAAAACTAATAATCTTAGAATCAATTTTTCTAATGGCGTGGCTGCCTAAAAATACAATCTAACACTTTCTAGCATTTCATACCTAAGAGCTCAGTTATGCACTTTTTTCCTGTTTTCTTAACCAAGCCAACTAAAGTACAAGTGTCTTTAGATATATTGATCAAAAATCCTTAAATGCAGCAAATTGGAGAAAAATTTTAAAATACACATAAACACATTAAATTTTCAAAAGGCCACAGAGATCACGTGGCCTATAAAATGCTGCACGTATGGTTTTCGGTATGAATTTTTAGTGATTGTATCCTTGGGAAAATTCATTTTAGGAGAATTGCCTCCAGACTAAATTCCACTTCTTATTCCCTTTTTCTTGCTTTCCTCGTTTCATTTCTTATTTATAAGTTTTCTACACCTTAATACTTATTCTTTTTCATCCCCTCCTCTCCTCTCCTTAGGTCTTTTTCTGCTCTTCGGCCTTCCAGTCTTCACTTTCTCCACTGCCGCATGAGTAGTGGCCTTCTGCTGCCTTTCAGCTGTCCACTCTCAGATCTTTTGATTCCAGTCAATACCCCTCTGGAGAGAGTTCTGTGCCCTTCTTATGTTCTGGGCACTGAGCTATGCCTGGTGCAGAGGCAGAAAGCAATATGGCCTATTCCTGGCCTCTTGAAGCTCACAGTTCCAGAGGGAGATCACTGCTTATGACTAGTTCCGAGAGAAATGCAAAAGAAGGTGGCCAGAGCAGTGGGCACAGAACTGAGAGCCTAGCACATTCCGCTGCACCTGCACCCCATTCACCTCCCCTTCCCAGCTCCCTGGAAAGGAATAAAGCTGAGTGAGCCCCTCTTACCTCTGGACCTGCCTTTCTTCCAGTTTGCTTGGTGCACAGGTATGTCTATGTGAGGGCCTGGAGCTCTGTAACCAGGAGCCCAGTGGGGAGAGGGCTTTGTTTCTTCTGTGGAGAAGAGCTTAAATAAACAGACAGGAAGAAACCCGGTAGTGAGGCTTCTGCTTTTCTATCACCCAGGCTTGGGCCAACCCCCAACGTCACCACCTGGAACTGGGATCCTCCCCCCACCCCCGTCCCTCCATCTCTCACCTCACTCTCAGGGAAGATGTCAAAGTGAAAATGCCAAAGTCATGGGAAAAAGTCAAGCAGAATCAGGCCAGAGCCCATAGTGCCACTGCCACTGTTGGGAGGCAAGAAAAAGACTGCATCAACGATACAGCCAGATCTGGTGGGGCTTCAGGGAAAGAAGTGAGAAGCACTTGTAAGCTTGCCATTTCCCTACACTGATAACACTACTAGTTCAGTTTGCAACACCAACAATTAATGCAAGTGCTACCACTGTTGTAACTCCTTTTGGCGGGGGGGCGGGTACAGGGATACAGGAGATTGCACCCAGGGGCACTTAACCACTGAGCCACATCCCTAGTCCTTTATATTTTTTATTTTGAGACAGGGTCTCACTAAGTTGCTGAGGCTGGCTTTGAACTTGAGATCCTCCTGCCTCAACCTCCCCAGCCACTGGGATTACAGGTATGCTCCAAGGCACTGGCCACTGCTCTTAGGCTACTTCTCTTTTCACAACACACTGTACTTAAGAGTTGCATTAATAAAATTAACATTCACTGCTTCATCAAGGGCATTCTTCAGTAAAACTGGCATTATTATTATTTTTTTCTTTTTTTACTGCAAGTGCCTGGTTTGGTGCCACTGCTTTGATTTGTGCTAAGGCAGCAGTTTTATCCAGATTGCTTTTGCAACATCATTGTGATGTCAACACAATGACAAAGAATATCCAGTCATTTTTATAAAAATAGCTTAAACTTGAAGATACCCTGAAAGGTCTCAGGAACTCCCAAGGGTCAATAGGCCACCACACTTAACACTTTGAGAACAAGGGCTCCAGGTAATTTTTATTCACTCTTCAGGTTTTAGCTATCATTTCAGTTGTCCCCCACATCTATTTTCTCCTCCCCTTGTAATAGAGCCCTCAATTTTTAGCTGAGCTCAAAGCTACCAAAAAAAAAAAAAAATGAACCCAGGGGCACTTCACCCCTAAGTCACATCCCAGCCCTTTTAATATTTTATTTAGAGACAGGGTCTTGCTAAGTTGCGTATAGCATCATTAAATTGCTGATGCTGGATTTGAACTCACAATCCTCCTGCCTTAGTCTCCCAAACCACTGGGATTATAAGCATGTGCCAATGCACCTAGTTAAAAAAAAATTTTTTTTTGATACCAGGGATTGAACTCAGAGGTACTCGACCACTGAGCCACATCCTCAGCCCTATTTTTGGTGTTTTATTTAGAGACAGGATCTCACTGAGTTGCTTAGCGCCTCAGCTTTGCTGAGGTTGACTTTGAACTTGCCATTCTCCTGTCTCAGCCTCCCAAAGTGCTGGGATTACAGGCGTGAGCCACCACACCTGGCGCCATAACATTTTAAGAATAAGATACTTCACAAACCAATGACAATTCAGAGGGTGGACAGCAGGGTGGTAAGAAGTCTGGAAACCATTTCATTTAAGGAAATGTTAAAGGTAAATTCTTGCTGCAATGAGCTCTACCCACAGCCTTCAGGAACTAAGTTCTGAAGCTTTCCAGGCTCATACTTTAACCTTACCACTTTGTTGGTTAGCTTTGGACAAGTTAATCATCTTCTTTGTGCACAGGTGTGTGCCACTGCACCCAGCAAAAAAAAAACAAAAAACAAAAACTTTTTTTGGAAAGGGATCTCCTTATACTGCCCAGTTATTCTCAAATCCCTAAGCCTATGTGATTTTCCTGCCTTGGCCTCCTGATTAGTTGGGACTACAGGTGTGCACCACCAGGCCCAGCTTTGGATATACAGAATTAATAGATATTTCCCAGCCTGCCTTGCAGCAAGGATGTGACCAAATAACTCATTTTCATTAATAAATATAAATGAAAGCGATAGGTCAGGCATGGTGTCACATGCCTATGATCTCAGTGACTTAGGAGGCTGAGGCAGGAGGATTGCAAATTCAAGGCCAGGTTCAGCAACTTAGCAAGACCCTGTCTCAAAATAAAAAATAAAAAAGCTGGGGATGTATCTAGGTGGTTAAGTGCACCTGGGTTCAATCCCTAGTACCAGGGAAAAAAAAGTAAGTGTTAGGTGCAACCTCTGGTTGTTCCTTAAAGGGAGCCATCTATGGATATACCTTCCTCAGGCTTTCTCCTTAAAGGCTGAGTGGAATACGAATACCAGTACCATAATTTATAGCCGGTCTGGGTCCCTCATTTGCATTACCTAGCAGGCTCCTTTAAGCATTTAAGTTTGTGACCCCTGCTCTAGTCCAAACCTTTCCAATCATGCATTCACATATTGAACAAGTGTTGTGTCTACTAGTGCAAGGCACTCTGCTAGGTGCTAGTGATATGATGTTGAATATGACAGATATTGTCACATGAGCTCTGGCTTCTGACATGAACACTAAACAATGAATCATTTCATTATGAGTGGACAAGTGCTACAAGGGGAGAAGCACAAAGTACTGCGTGAGCTTGTCACAAGGGAGCCTTATTTCAACTGAGAGAAGTACATTGTAAGCATTGTGAATTTGGATGCTACAGCAAGTGAAAGAAAATCAAAATGAAGCTGGTAGTGGTGACAAGAGTCTGTAGCTCCAGCTACCAGGGAGGTTGAGGCAGGAGGGTCTTGAGTTCAAAGCCAGCCTCAGCAACTTAGCAAGGCCTCAAGCAACTTAGCGAGACCCTGTCTCTAAATAAATTATAAAAAGTGCTGGGAATGTGGCCCAGTGGTTAAGTGCCCCTGGGTTCAATCCCTGGTATACAAAAATATAACAATAGTAGAAGTTCAAATGAGGCTGTAGTTTATTTCTCACATGAAAGAAGTTTGAAGGCAGGTGGTTCAGAGATGAGGAAGCACCATGCCATACCCTGGCCCCAGGATCTGGGTTGTTTGAATCCTTTTTACTTCTGTGATCATGACTTCCAAAGTCTGAGAAAGCTACTAAAGTTCCTTGGCTGAAATGTATGTCCTTTATGATAAGATCTCCCAGTACCCAGTGCTTCTCCCTTCTTAGCACTTGTCCACTCAAATGGAATGACTCACTGTTAAGTGTCTATCTCACTAAACAGGATCACAGTAACCGTATCTAAGCACTCTACCCTCAGCAACCTAGCAAAGCAGCTTGGCTACCTGGTAGATCCTCAGTCCTTACTGAATGTTTCTCTTCTCCCCCTCCTCCCACCCCGTCTCTCTCTCTTCCTTTCTTTCTTTGTAGGTACTGGAGATTTAATCCAGGAGTACTCTATCACTGAGCTATAGCCCCAGCCCATTTTTATTTTTATTTTGAGACAGGGACTCTAAGGTCAGCTAAGGCTGACCTCAAGCTTGCAATCCTCCTGCCTCCGCCTCCTGAATTACTAGGATTATTGCAGTGCTCCACTGCATACAGTTCTGAATACTTTTTTATATATCCATTTTTAAAACAAATTTTTTAGTTTTTGATGGATTTTTTTTTAAATTTAAATTTTAATTTTTTGGTACCAGGGATCGAACTCAGGGGTACTCAACTACTGAGCCATATCCCCAGGCCTATTTTGTGTTTTATGTAGGGACAGAGTCTCACTGAGTTGCTTAGCTCCTTGCCGTTGCTGAGGCTGGCTTTGAACTTGCAATTCTCCTGTCTCAGCCTCCCAAAGTGCTGGGATTACAAGCATGAGCCACTGCGCCCGGCTGGATCTTTATTTTATTTATTTATTATTTATATGTGGTGCTGAGGATCAAACCCAGTGCCTCACGCATGATAGGCAGGCACTCTACCTCTGAGCTACATCCCCAGCCCCTTATATATCAATTTTTATTGATAGTAATTAATATTGAATTTACTGTGGCAAATATATATATAATAAAATTTACCACTTTAATCTTTTTTTTTTTTTTTTTTTGGTACTGGGAATTGAACTCAGGGGTACTCGACCACTGAGCCACATCCCCACCCCTATTTTGTGTTTTACATAGAGACAGGGTCTCCCTGAGTTGCTTAGAGCCTTGCTGTTACTAAGGCTGGCTTTGAACTTGTGATTCTCCTGTCTCAGCCTCCCAAAGTGCTGAGATTACAGACATGTGCCACCGCGCCGTGCCATTTTAATCATTTTTATTTATTTATTTTTGGTGCTGTGGATTTAAAAGTAGGGCCTGGAGCATGCTAAGCATGTTCTCTACCACAGAGCTATACCCCCAGCCTACATTTTTTCCATTTCTAAATACGCATCTTTGTAGGATTAAGTACATTCACATTATTAAACCAAAACTCTTGACACCAGGAGATCTTTGAATAAGGAATTTGTTGAACCACCACAGATGCTAGCCTGGGACAATTCTCAAAACTTCCAGGGATGAGCCTAAATAGCATTTGGAAGTATATCTGCTGTACCTACAAGCCAAGAGTACTTTTTTTTTTAAACATTTATTTTTTAGTTGTAGACGGACAGAATATCTTTATTTTATTTTTATGTGGTGCTGAGGATCAAACCCAGTGCCTCACGCATGCCAGGTGAGCATGCTACCACTGCACCATAACCCCAGCCCCAAGCCAAGAGTACTTTTTTTTAAAAAATATTTTATTTTTATGTGGTGCTAAGGATAGAACCCAGTGCCTCACATGTGCTAGGCGTGCACACTACCACTGAGCCATAACCCCAGCCCCCCAAGAGTACTTTTATAACAAAGGTTTGAGTAAGAAAAGCATAAATTAAAAAAATTTTTTTTTTAGTTGTAGAGGACACAGTAGCTTTATTTATTTATTTTTATGTAGTGCTAAGGATCGAACCCAGGGCCTCACAGGTGCCAGGCAAGCGTTCTATCCCTGAGCTACAACCCCAGCCCAAAGCATAAATTACTTAACCTGGCTATAGATAAGATGGGCAGGATAATGTGATGCAGGGACAGTCCATAAGGAGGAGTACTAACTTGTTGCTTCGGGGTTGGTAGGAGTTATAAGCAGGACGGCCCAGCTGGTGGGCCACCTGGGGTTTGAGTCAAAGTGTTAATATACGTTCAGAATGTGGAATTTATTTTGTTGCTGTTGTTGGTTTGATAGCAGAGCTCATCAATTTCCTTTATCTCTCCTGCACTCCGTTCTCTTGCCCTTTTAATTAAATTTGGGTCATCCCAGAATTTTTTTCTTATCAACATGATTGTGTAATCGTTACCACCACCTATCTCTGGAACTTTTTCATGTTCCCCAACTAAAGTTCAGCACTCATTAAACACTAACTCCTCATTCTCCCCTCAGTTCCTGGCTATTGAATACTTCTTTTTTTTTTTTTTTTTTTTTTTTTTTTGGTACCAGGGATTGAACTCAGGGGCACTCGACCACTGAGCCACATCCCTAGCCCTACTTTGTGTTTTATGTAGAGACAGGGTCTCACTGAGTTGCTTAGCACCTCGCCATTGCTGAGGCTGGCTTTGAACTTGCAATTCGTGATTCTCCTGTCTCAGCCTCCCTAAGTGCTGGGATTACAGGTGTGAGCCACCACGCCCGGCTATTGAATACTTCTTGAAGGAATGAATGAAGACGGTTGGACTACCTTAGCAGAGATCACAGTACAAACAACTTCAGGAGCCAGGTAATGTAAATAAGAAAAAGCTGGCTTGGGCTGAGGGTTTAGCTCAGCCCTCACCTCTCATGAGTGAGGCCCTGGGTTTGGTTCCCAACACTGCCAGAGGAAAAAAAAAAAAGCCAGGCATGGTGACGCACACCTGTACTCCTAGTGGCTCCAGAGGCTGAGGCAGGAGGATTGTGAGTTCAAAGTCAGCCTCAGCAATTTAGTGAGGCACTGAGGAACTCAGTGAGACCCTGTCTCTAAATAAAAATTTTTTTTTTTTAAAAAAAGAGCTAGGGGCTGGGTTTGTAGCTCAGTGATAAAGTGCTTGCCTAGCATGCTTGAGACACTTGGTTTGAGTCTCAGCACCACACACAAATAAATAAAACAATAACCAAAAATGTAAAAAAAAAAAAAAAGAGCCGGGGACGGGCTCAGTGGTGCACACCTGTAATCCCAGAGGCTCAGGAGGCTGAGGCAGGAGGATTGCGAGTTCAAAGCCAATCTCAGCAACAGGGAGGTGCTGAACAACTCAGTGAGACCTTGTCTCTAAATAAAATACAAAATAGGGCTGGGGATGTGGCTCAGTGATTGAGTGCCCCTGTGTTCAATGTCCAGTACCAAAAAAAAAGGGCTGGGGATGTTCCTCAGTGGTTAAGCGCCTCTGGGTTCAAAAGAAGAAAAAAAAAGAAAAAGAAAAACAAAGCAGGTTTGTTATTGTAAACAAGAGGGAGGGTTGGAGATTGAGGTAAACTAAAAAATACTCTGCCTCATCTGACAAGTACAGCTGCTACCTATATAGCTCTAGTCAAGTTGATAGTAGAGGTAGTACCAGAATGTGAACCCAGAGTTGCCAGCTCTACCAAAATTTGTATAGAAAGTGGAAAACCAGACGTTTATGTAATATCTCCTCATTTTAATGTTGGCAATGAATTTAATCTTGTTGTAACACTGAGCAGATCAAACAAAGCTTTCCCAGGGCTGGCTCTAGCTTCAGGTCTACCAGTTTGCAACCTACGGTGGACCTTGTAAAGCCTTCCAGCTCTGTGTCTGTATCTCCTATGATAGTCTGTGCAGAAGGGTTCCTAGGAGTCAACAGACTTAAAGAACTTGGCTTTTCCTTCAGGCTTTCCAAAGAGGAAAAAAAAAAATGGAAAAGAGAAAGCAAGTTCATAGAGAACATTTAGCTGTGTGCTTTGTCTGGTTATATATTTTATTTAATCCCACAAAGGTGATAGGGCATAGATATCATTCTCTAGGCCATACAGATGGGGAAACTGAGACACAAAGAGTTCATAATTCCAGAAACTCGGGAGGCCAAGGCAGGGGGATTGCAAATTTGAGGCCAGCCTGGGCAACTTAGCAGGAGACCCTCTCAAAATAAAGTAAAAAAGTTGGGCATGGCGGTACAACCCAACCACTTAGGAGGCTGAGGCAGGAGAATTGCAAGTTCAAGTCCAGCCTCAGCAATTTATCGAGGCCCTAAGCAACTTAGACCCTGTCTCAAATAAATAAATAAAGTAAAAAAGGGCTGGGATGTAGCTCAGTGATAGAATGCCCCTACGTTCCTACATTCAATCACCAGTACCACACACTAAAAACTTAGGACTTAGGTGCAGCTCAGTGGTAGGGAGCTTGCCTAGCATTCATAAGACCTTGGGTTAGATCTCCAACATTGAAAAAAAAAAAGGGGGGGGACAAATTGCTGAAGGTCACAGAACTTGTAACCATAACTGGTAGAACTGGGATTTGAACTGGTCTATTTGGATTCCAATCCCTGATTGTCCCTCTCATCACATCTGCCTCTCCTCTGCATTCAGAAAGGCAAATGGGAGGTGGGAAGGGAGGGGGGAAATGCAGGGAAGTGATATTGGCCAAATTATATTGTTATATTGTGTGCACGTATGACTATGCAACAATAAATCCCATCAGTATGTACAACTATAATGCACCAATCTTAAAAATGTGGGAAAAAAAGAAAGGTGAGAATTAAGGCTAAGAGAAGTCCTTTCCCATAGCAAGGGAGTAAGGTGACGCCATCGGCCTCAACTGGGACTTCTGAGACTTAGCATCGCCATATCCTCTCCTCTATAGAACATTTTTTCATTTTTAAAACACTTTCAATGTGGAATCTAAATATTTACACTGGGGTTATAGCTCATGGGTAGAGTACTTGCCCATAATGTGCAAGGCCCAGGCTTCAGTCCTAACAATAATAAAAGTTGATCTCACTGAAGTTGAGAATAGAATGGTGGTTATCAGAAGCTGGGACAGTAGGGCTGAGGAAGGGATGAAGAAAGGTTGATCAATGGCTACTAAGTTACAGTTAGACAGGAGCAATAGTTCTGGTGTAATATTGCACAGTAGGGTGACTATAGAGAATAATAATGGAATGTTCAAGAAGGTAGAAGAAAGGATGATTTTGAAAGTTTTCTCCACCGATGGGGAATGATAAATATGTTTAACCTGATTTAAACATTGTATCATGTACACATGTATCAAAACATCACATGGTAATATCACTAATATGTACAATTTTTTTAAAAATATTTATTTTTTAGTTGTAGGTGAACAGAATATCTTTATTTTATTTTTATGTGGTGCTGAGAATCGAACCCAGTGCCTCCCGCGTGCTAGGCGAGCATGCTACCACTGCACCATAACCCCAGCCCCACTAATATGTACAATTTTTTATGATTTTATGTACCAGTTAAAAATAAGACTGGTTGTGTATAGCTCAGTGGTAGAACAGATACCTTGCTTAGCATGTATGAGTCCCTGAGTTTGATCTCCAGCACTGCAAAAATAAATAAATAAATAAATTTTTAAAAATGCATTCTGGCATACATTTGTGCACAGCAAACCTCTTTTGGTAAGTATTGCTATCCTCATTTCATGGAAGTAACTAAATTTTAGCAATCTGCCCCATTACATGATGGTAAGCATGGAGCATGGGGCTTTCCAGAGGTCTGGTGAAGAGCTATTTTTTGCTCATGTATTCTGTGTCTGCAGGCTGGAGGAGGGGGAGTAGGCCAAGAAGGGAAAGGGAGAAAATGAGAAGCAGAGGGATCCCAGCACAGTGGGAGGCTACAGAGTGCTGGAAACCAGTTTATTAGAGAAGGCATAGGATAGCGGCAGAGTAGGGGGGTTGGAGGCACCAGGTGCAGCCTGCGGTGGCCTCCTTACCAGAGTCATCTGCAGCTGCACTGACACACTCTGCCAGGGGACTGGAAATGGGGCTAGGAGGTAGGGGATAGGGAGGGGTTGCAAGATCTGTTCCCTAGGAAGCAGAGTCTAGTAGGGCCAACCCACCTCCCCCTACCCCACATTCTCCCAAGCTTCATAACTTTTTCCTTCCTTCCTTCCTTCCTTCCTTCCTTCCTTCCTTCCTTCCTTCCTTCCTTCCTTCCTTCCTTCCCCCCTCCCTCTCTCCTCCCCCCCCCTTTTCCTCTCTCTCTCTCTTTCTTTTTTCAGTTCTGGGGATTGAATTCAGGGGTGTTCTATCACTGAGCTACAATCCCTTGCCCTTTTCATTTTTTATTTTGGGACAAGTTCTCTAAATTGCCTGGGCTAATCTCCAGTTTGACATCTTTCTGCCTCAGGCTTCCAAGTAGCTGGAATTATAACCATGTGCCACTGAGCCTAGCCTCCATGATCACTTTCTGCAACTCTCAAAGTGTAGTTCCTGGGCTTCCCCACCCCATGGGAGGTTAGAATTGGCAAATCTCAGAGCCCAGCCTGGGCTCAGCCAGCTGACACCTGCAGCCCCTGGAGAAACTGTCAGCCTCAGAGTAAATAGAACCTGTCCCACCCCAACCCCATTCTCTTCAAAGGAAGAACTCCATTTTGGGGTGGGCCTCAGCAGAGAAACCTAAGCCCTTTGTTATTGTTCTTCTTTGTAGAAGGATAGTAGCAGGGGCTCAGGCCAGAACCCTAACACCTCTGCCTGGTGGAGGATGTAGGGCAAGGAAATTCTGGGCCAGCCTACACCCCTGCCCTGTCCCACAGAACTGAAACCAGTTCAGGGGCAAGGTAGACACTGGCAATTGTGGCCACAGGTCTGACTGCACAAAGTACTGCTTCCTGCCAAACCCACTTGACTTGTCAAATTCTTGTACCTGTTTACCTCCAGAACTTCTGAATAGAAAATGGATGAGGCTGTCCAGTCCATGCAAAGGCTGGGGATGGAGATATTCAAGATTAAGTGATGATAGCTGGGAATGGTGGCATATGCCTATAATCCCAGCAGCTTGGGAGGTTGAGCAGGAGTATTCCAAGTTTGAGGCCATCCTGGACAACTCAGGATAGAATGAAATGATGAAGCTCAGCAGTAGAGCATTTGCCTAGCATGGGCCAGGCTCTGGGCTCCATTTCCAGTACCAAAAAATATATATATTTTTTAATTACCCGATGAGCTGAGTTCGGTGGCACATACCTTTAATCTCAGAAATTTGGGAGGCTGAGGTAAGAGGATCTCAAGTTTGAGGCCAGCCTCAGCAACTTAGTGAGGCCCGTCAGTCTTCACCACTGACAGTACTTTGTGCAATCAGACTTGTGGCCTAAGCAACTTAGTGACACCTAATTTCAAAATAAAAAAAAAATAAATAAAAAGAAAGGGCTGAGGATATTGTTCCGTGGTTAAGGACATCTGAATTCAATCCCTGGTACCAAAATAAATAAATAAAGGAATAAGTGATGAGAAAGTGGTAACTTTCATCTTGTCCTCTCTATTCCTCAGGGGGAAGCCAGTTGCTATGTCATGAGAGGCTGTGTGGGGAGGCCTTGAGGCCTCTGTCCCTCAGCCACCTGAGTGAACCTTCTTGTAGGCAGATTTTCTAACACCATCAAGCCTTCAGATGACTGCAGGCATGGCCACACCTTGGCAGTTTATTATTTTGAGTTATTAAGTTTTAGGGCGATTTATTATGCAACAACAGATAACTAATACACCTCCTTTCTCTTTAAGAATCTGACATGATTCCCCACCCACTCTCCCACTGAAGCCCCTGAGCTCCTTAACTCCTCTAGGCCTCCCTTCTCGAACATTGATTTACAGATAAACTTGGAAATCCTGGGCTGTGGGGTGTAGTGCAGTGGTAGACCATGTGTCTAGCATACATGAGGCCCTGGGCTCAATCCTCAAAATTCCATATGTTAAAAAAAATTGGAAATGCCAAATGAATTAACCCATGTCTCTGGAGGCCTTGGGAGGCCACCAAAAAGGCTTGCAGTTATTCTACTGACTGGAGAGTGGGATTTTGTAGGGAGAAGGTGGAACAGGCAGGAATGTCACCCTCTAAAAGGAGCCTCAGGAGAAACAATATATGCACAAGCCCCTCTTCCTTCCACCCTTTATTTTCTTTTCCTGAGAGGTGGAACAACAAGGTGAGACCCTGCACTGTGCTTCTGTCCCCTCCCTGTCCCTTCATGAAAGAGCATGGGGAAGTCCCTGCATAAGCCCCAGTGAGTCTTTGATGATTCTTCTCATAAGCCCAAAGGGTATAGGATGTCATATAGTAGAAAGGAAAAAAGCCACCCACAGAACTTTCCAGGAAACCCCTGCCCTATGAAAGCATGGGGCTTCCACTAAGGCTGTAGAGAGTAGGGTCCTGTGGCAGCGCTGTGGAATGTCCTCAGCAGCTGCCCCTGACCCACAGCAGGTAGTGGGAATGATGCTTTGGAGACTTTCAAAGAAGCCTACAGGACTTTGTTTTAGTGTGATCATCCCTAGCAAATGCCACAACTTCCTTCTCTCTGTGCAGCTGTTTCTCCACCTGAGGTAAAACAAGAATCACCACCACCCTTTGAGGCTCAAAACATCAGAGTACCTTAAATGATTCATTATTCAGGTTTCTGAGGGTGCCCCCCTTTCCCTAAGGCTTCACATAGAATGATGGTGTCACCCTCTCCATTCTCCATCCCCAAGTCTCTGGTCATCTCCACACAGTCTTCAACCTCATGATTTGTCCCTTCATGTCACTTTGCACATGGCATATGGGTTCAGTGGGACAACCAAAAAGGCTGTTTGTCATAGCAGTGTATATGCCACCATGTACCTCCCCCTCCTGCAGGCTCTCCACCACTTGCTTTCAATTTTGTTCTCCTGCATAGGGTCAAAGTTCCCTGACAGACAGAGCTGTCTTCAGCCAAAATTCATGGCTCCCACCCATTACAAGTGGAGGGCTCAATCCCTCGATGAGATGAGTATGCCACTGACTGAAGCCCAGTGTGTTCTGCTAAAAAGGCCAACTATGTGCTCCAGAGGCTCTCTCCAAGAAAGACAGACAGAGAGGGGCACAGGTGGGCCTGGGGTCTTCAATATCATTATTGGCATAACCAGAGCAGGAATGCTTTCCCCTTCAGTAATAAAAATTCAGATGAGTATGGGCTGGGGCTGGGGCTCAGTAGTAGAGCACTTGCCTAGCATGGGTGAGGCTCTGGGTTCAATCCTCAGAACTACATAAAAATAAAAAGTTATTTCATTGTTTCATATTCACAACCCATTTTGGTGAGTTATTATCATTATCCCTCGCCCCCTTTTCTTTTCTTTTTTCTTTTTGAGACAGGTCTCACTATGTTGCTCAGGCTGGCCCTAAACTCCTGGACGTAAGCAATCCTCCTGTCTTAGCCTCTTCAGTAGCTGGGACTACAGGCACATAACGACACCTAACCATATCCCATTTCATAGGTGAGGAAACTGAGATTCTGGGAGATTAGTGACAGTCACTTCAGCAGAACCAGAATGAGAAGCCAGGTCTCCTGACTCTCACAGCTTCAGCAACAATCAGTTGCTTAGCTGCTGTTTTTCTCCCTGCCTGTGGGTCTTTGTTCACAGCCCTCCCCTTTGTCAAACTTGGATGATAACCTTGCCAGGGCCAGGGCTGTATCTCCTGAAGCAAGCAGTTCAGTTTCTCTCCTGCAGGGTGCATAGGACAACAGTGAGAGCTGTTGGGTGCACAGAGAGTGTGCATACCACAAAGCAGTGCCTGCACACCCTGGTGATCTGTGCCCTGCCTTATCCACTGCAATGTGAAATCTCAGTTGGCTCAGTGACCTCCGGTGAGGTGTAACAAGCAGCGACCACTGGGTGGCAGTATGTTCTCATACCTGAGACTAGAAAAGTAGCCAGGGCTAAGGAATGTGGGGGTGGGGCAGAGGCGGGAACCTCAGCCAACTGCCTAGAAAGGTTGTGAGAGACCCGATCTCCTCCTGGAGGGCTTGACACGGCAGGGTTCCTCTGTGTGCGTGTGCTTGTGCGTGTGCGCGCGCATGCGTGTGCGTACGTGCCTGTGTCCGCGCGCTCCTCTGCTGCAGCCAGCGGACCAAGCGCTAGTGCTAAAGTGCAGCTGAGCATGGGGTGGGCCAGAGGCACAAAAATATAAAGGAAACCAGGGCAGCCAGCACAATGTGGGCGGAAGGACGGAGGAGAGGGCTATAGAGGTAAGAGGTGAGGGCTTTTTGGAGCTTTAGAAAAATGATTACCCAGGAGAGAGAGCCAGAGAGAGACCAAGGAAGAAACACAAGGCCAGAAACAGAAAAGAGGAAGATGAGGGAGATTGGCTGGAGAAAATAGGTTAGGAGGCTGGCTGGGGTGGGAGAAGGGAGCCCCTAGAGACCTCTAGAGGCTGGAGAGAGGCAAGAACCTTCACTGGACAAGAAAGAGCCAGACTCAGGTTTGCTGCTGACAGGGAATTTATTTGAACTGAGCTGCTGAGATCTGCTGGTTGCCTCAGCCCCAGGTCAGAGATGCCTTGGCTCCAGCTCGGGCTCGGGTTCAGACTCGGGTTCGGGCTCGGGCTCAGGCTCAGGGTCGGGCTCGGGCTCCATCTCCATTTCTGGTTCTTGCTCAGGCTCCTCTATTTTGCTCTGAGACTGAGGAGGATGAATGCCATGCTCTAAGGCAGAAAATCTTCTGGGCCTCCACTGAGGGAAGAGATGGAGAATGAAGGGAAAAGAAACAGGAAGGATACTGAGTCCATCTATTTTTTCCTGCCCTCTGCTTTCTCCATCTGGTCCAGAGCCTTCTCTCAGCCCCTTTAAGCCTCCCAGGTGTAAGGAGGTCCCTACAGAAGCTTATGAAGGAAGATGGAGGGCAGATGACAAGTTCAGGGTCCACCTTGATCATTTTCCCCGAGGAAGGTGCCAGACAGCATTCTGAGGAAGTTGAGAGAGGAAGCCATTGTGGTGAGTATCCCTGGCTCACCTGTCTTCTCCAAAGGTGAAAGCCAAGGGCTCCAGTCACCAAAAGGAGCAATGAGAGGGTACCAAGGATGAGTACAGAGAGATGGCCTGCCTTGAGGACAACTGGGGCTCTCCCAGAGCGCTGGGCACCTATAGAAAAAGCACAGAATTAGGCATAGGGTCAGGGGTGACACGGACATTGTGCCATTCCCTGATACTTTACAGATGCAATGAGGTCCAGAGACTTTCAGGGACTTGTCCAGGATCGTTCCATTAATTAGTAGCAGCAATGGATCAGGCCTGGACAAGAGCTTGAGGTCAGGTCCCTGACTGGAAAGAAAAGAGCTGGGAATGGGGAGTGGCAGGAGGTGGTCTGAAAGGGTGATCAAGATGATTGCTTTGGAATTGGGGCCTTGGCATTTTGGGGCCTCAGACCTGTAGAAGACAGCTCTGGAATGTACACCACTGCTCCAAGAAGCCTCTCCCCTTGGTACAGCTGGCATTGCCAGGGTTCAGAAAGAAGCCTGGCCTCTCGCATCTCCAACCAGGGTCCAGGGGAACTCTTGGACCTCCTGTCCAGGGGGTTCCACACAAAGCGCTCTTGTCCTGATGCTGGAGTCACCTCACATAGCAGTTTCCCCAGGGAGCCAGGTAACCCAAAGGGTTTAGGAGTCACTGAAAAAAATTAGAGGGAGGAGATCTCTTGAGGTCCTGACCTGGTTATAATATTGCAGATTCAATTCCAAGTCTCAGTCACCCTACTATCATCAGGGCTCTGATAGGGCAAGGCTGGGGAAGAAGAAGGTTAGGGGTCACAGTCAAATTAATCTTGCCAATGCTTTGGTCAGATTTCCCCTCTGCTCAAAAATATTCTAGATTCCCTATTGCCTTCAGAACATCATTCAAACTCAAACTGGCACTAAAGGCCACATAAGCAATATTATTCCAGATTCTTTTACATTACTTTCTCCTGAAATGCTGAGACCATCAATATCAATCAGGTAACTTGGCTCCCAATATACCTTGCAATGGTCCTCTTTCTGTGATTTGATTCACATCAGTGCCCACTGCCTTGTGATACCTCTGAATGAATTTATCCCCCTTTCCGAATGTTTGGAAGACAATGAACTGACCCACTGGTCTAGAGGCAGAGTATTGTCAAAGCTGTAGTGAGTGACAGGATATTTGGAGCAGACAAATGGTGAAGGGCCTTGACCTGTCTGAGCATGGTGTATGGGGGAGGGAAGATTTGGTGACATAGACATCTGAGTTTAGACCATGAGTCTGGCATGTCCCAGCTTTGTGACTTTGAGAACATTCCTTCTCCATAAAATGGGAGTAAAAATATCTCTCCAATTGAGCTGTTGTACACAAAAGAGTTGGCCTAGAAGAAGACACTGGACAGAAGGAATGGGTGGGCTTTGGTGACTGACTGGATGTGGGGAAGGAAGAGTCCAGAGTTAGGGATAAGTGGAATTCCAATGGAGTTAATGACAGGCTGAGTCAGAAAGAGAATTGGCATAAGGCAATAATGGGGTTCAGGATGAGGCTGAGGGGTGTGTATAATATTTAGGTAGACATATTCACAAAGCAGGTAGATATTTGGAATTGACTCTGATGAGGCATATTATTTGTTAGCATATTCATTTATTCATGCAACCAATATGCATTATTAAGCACCTACTATGTGGTGCTACTGTTTAGTGGTCACAGGTGAATACTGCAGATGTCACTAATCTATCATGGCTGATAGCTACCAATCAATGAACACACACTTTCTGAGTACTTTTTTTTTCTGTGTTTGTTTTATACTGTCTTAAAAAACCCTTGCTCAGTAAATATTTGCCGACCAAGGGGCTGATTTATTAACGCCTTCCAAATCCAGGCCACTTCCTGAAACTTTAACCCAAGCCCTAACCCCAAAGCAGAAAGAATTCTAGAAATACATTCTACCCACTTTGAATCATTCAAGCTTTTGTCACCTCTCCTAACTTCTCAGACCCTCCCACCAATTCAGAACAGGGGAGTCCCTTAGAGAACAATGGAACATTTATTTTGTGACTCAAGGGAAGATTTTCAGTTTCTGTTCTTTATGATGGGGATGAAAAAAGAAGCCACAATTTGTGATCAGTGTCCTGGCATCATGGGGTAGATTTGCAGTGTTTGACCAGCCTTCCTCCCTGTCCCTGCTCCCCGGGAATGGGAACTACTCCTTTCCCATCTGGGGCTAACCTGTGATGACTGCCAAAGTGATGGTGGCACTGAGCTGCTGCCCTTGTAGATGGATGTGGCAAGTGTAGGTCCCAGCCTGGGCCAGGCTCACGGCCTCTAGCTGAAGAGTGAAGTTGCCATTGTCTCCAGCCACCAGGAGGTCAGGGCCTGCTCCAGGAGGAGACCACTTGGCGATGAGGGAAGACTGGGTTCCCACACCAGGAGGCAGGTGGCAAGGCAGCTCAGCCCTTGAACCTGCTCCAGCGTACACTGTCAAGGGCACTGGGGGCTCAAGGCCTGGAGAGAGAAGGAAACCTGAAGTTAAGCCAAGGGGAATGTTCCAGTGCAGTAGAACTGGAATGCTGGAATTGTTGGGAAGGGAGGCAGAAGAGTGAAAGTGGGGCCAGGGATGCAGCTTGGTGGTAGGGCACTTGCCTGGCCCTAAGTTCAATTCCCAGTACCACGAACAAACAGAAAAACTGGAGGGGGGGGGGGCTATGAAGAGGGCTAAGGAAAAAGTAAGGTGGATGCTCAGAAATCCAGAAAGTGAGCCCTGCATGTTGGTGCATACGAGTAATCCCAGCGACTTGGGAAGCTAAGGCAAGAGGATTGCTAATTCAAGGCCAAGTTTGAGGCCAGCATGGGCCACGTAGCTTGTTTCTATGTGGGTAGCTGCGGATGTAGCTCAAGGGTAAAATGCCGCTGGGTTCTACCCCCAGTAACATACGGGGAGTGAGATCCAGAAAAAGTAAGTTAGGCAAGCGGGAGACCAAAGGCTGGCACATGAGGCTGATGGCCACAAGAAAAGCTAGAAGGGAAGATGGCTGCCAAAAGGCTGCCACATGGGGCTGGGGATGCAGCTTAGTGGCATGCAGGAGACTGGGGCTCGATCCCGGATACTGCAAAAATAAATTTTAAAAAGGTTGCCACAAAAGAAGGCGGTCAGGCATCTAGGCTCAGAGCAATCACAGGTGCCACCAGCTGCTGAGAACTTAGTTTGGGGACCCATGAGTTATGGGTGAGAGGGGTGTGGGGTAGGAAGGAGTAGTGGTCAAAGGTAAAGGCAGATTGGAAAAATTACCCAGAACTGTGAGGTTGTACATGATGGAGATATTAAAGCCATCACTGTAGGTAATGATACATCCCCAGGTCCCAGAGTCCAGGGGGCTGACTTGGGGCAGGAAGAGGAAGCTTTCAGCTAAATGGTGATGGGGGGACTTCTGGACAGGGACTTGGCTTTGGCCCCGGAACCAGTGCACAGAGGCTGGGCGATCAGGGCGGCTGAAAGAGCAGTTCAAAATGACCCAGTCTGAGGTCCTGAGAGATCCTGTGGGGCTAGCAGTCACTGCAAGGATAAAGAAGACTTGATCAGCCCCACCGGAAACATTTTCCAACCTAATGGCCTAACCAAGCCGGAAACTCCCAGAAACAGGGACCTTGTTTTAGATTTGCCTTCTCCTCCCCCTAACCTGCCAGTTCAGCAACTAAGACCTGAAAAAGTTTTATTGTTTTGTTTGTTTTTCGGTACTGGGGGTTGAACTCAAGGGCACTCGACCACTGAGCCACATCCCCAGCCCTATTTTGTATTTTACATAGAGACAGGGTCTCACTGAGTTGCTTAGCGCCTCGCCATTGCTGAGGCTGGCTTTGAACTTGCGAATCTCCTGTCTCAGTCTCCCAAAGTGCTAGGATTACAGGCATGCGCCACCCCGCCTGGCTCTGGAGGAGTTTTAATGTGGATCACTAGGAGTCCTGGATTTCTTTCCTCTGTCCCCTGCCCTCAGTTTACTTGGCATCTCTTTCTCCAGATCTTGCCTGAGGATCCCCACGAAGCCCTTCCACCCCCAAGATATCTGAAATGAATCACTGTGGCCCCATGCTCTTCCCCTTCCCCACAGAATAGGCGCCTCCCCACCTCCACCAGGGCAGTCCTATTGTGGGTGGGTAGAGGGGGCCCTCCAGGGATGACACAGTCTCTCCATAGGGCCCTCCTCCCCTTACACGTGCTTCTCCCGGGGTACCTTCCACTCATCAATCATGCTCTGACTGCTTCCTGTACCCTTCTGGAGGCCCTCCAGCAGGGCCCAGGGCGCAGCCTCTGCCGCAACCCTTCCTGCCTCAAGAGCAGCGGGGAATGGTGGGCCACCTCCCAGCCCTTCTCCCCCTCTTCCTTCCCCACCTACTCGAGGCTTGGCCCACGCGCAGACGGAGGTGGCAGGCAAGGGTGCGGTCCTTGAGGCGCACAGCGGCGTGGTACTCGCCAGCGTCAGTGCGCAGAACCGGGCGCAGCCACAGCGAGAAGTCCCCACGCTGGAGGCCACGTTCCTCCAGCTGGAAGCGGGGCTGCAGGGGCAGTCTCCCGCTGCGCAGGCCTCCAGGAGCCACACTCAGCACCGTGTAGCGTTGGGGCCCCATGCCCCGGGGCGAGGGCACCACAGGGCTGAAGCCTTTAGCCAAGGGATGGCCTGGGACGGGAGCCAGAGAGCCACTGGGTGAGAAAAAGAATGGAATTGAGAAATTTGGGGGTTAAGAAGCCCCGGAGAAGAAGCAATCCAACAACACTTTGAGGTTGAGGAAGCCCACCACCAGAGGTCTCTTGACCTCCAAAGGTCCCTCCACCACACGCATGCACCAACCCCATCCCCTCTCCTGTTGGGCCGGGCACCATCCACTACTGGAGAGAATACATACGACGGAATGCAAGTGTAGGGGAGCAGCCTTCAGAGGAAGGGTAGGACGGTTGCAAGAGGGAAGGGGAAGCTGTCACTGGCTTCAGAGGGAGTGACATCTCAGGGGAAGGAACAGGACTGGCTTGGATGTTGGGCTGTGTCTGGATACCATTGGTACTGGATTGCGAGGTTCTGTTGCCCAAGTTTGGAGTACATACCTGTCTGGTTGATGCTGCCAAGTGACCCCTCCTCTCCGCAGAAGGCGGGGATTCTGGAAGGAGATTGTAGGTCTGCAGGGGAGGTGGGCAGGAGTCCCCTCCTGGGCCCACACGACCGGGACCTCTTTCCCAGGGTCTGGAGCCTCCACTGAGGAAGCAAAAGAGAGGCCAAGGGGAGAGGCCATGAGCCAAGAGACTTAAGAGTACAGAAGGACCTCAGTGTTTCCCAAAGGAGAAGCAGGATGGAGGAAGAGCTCTGGTTTCTTCTTGTCTCTTCCCCGCCAAGGGAGAGACTGAAGAGAGGCTTTGGGAGTGGAAAGCCTTGCTCAAGAAAGGCGTTAGAAGACTCCAGCACAGAGCTGAGGCCTTCAGGATCTTTGAAGCCACGGAGAGATCCCAGCTGGCCCCCTCTCATTGGTCTGGAAGTCAAACTTCCTCCCATTCCCACCTTACCTGGAGCCACCCACAGCAGTTGCAGAAGCAGCAAACCCAGGAACTGAGCCTCCCACATCTCCCCTAGGGCCTGAGCCGAGCTGAACCCTCCAAAAGAAGGAGGCCAGAAAAGGGAGTGGGGGTCTGAGGAACAGAAGAGAAATTCTATAAGGAGAAAGGTAGAGAGAGGAAATCTAGAGGAAAGGAGACTACCAAGAGGGAGGCCTGGAAAGAAGGAGGACCAATAGGCTGGATTCTAGGGGAAAGATGGCCAGATGAAGCAGGGGTGGTAAACCCCAGGGACCAGGCTGTGAGTAGCAGAGGGCAGAGCAGAGGCAAGGTGGCTGTCTTGAGCTGGGATGTCGTTCTACTGCTCCCAGGGCCCTGGCCCCTGTCCTTCTGCTTTCCCTCCACCCTCCCCATTGCCCGCCCCCCACACCCCAGGGCTTATAGTTTCGCTTTGCAGTGGAAAGTCTGAGGGGGTTGATTCCCAGCAGCATCACCCTCCACCCCTGTGGTAGCGCTCCCCTTGTTTACTTCCTCAGTCCTGGGTCTCCCCACCACCACCTTCTCACTCTTCCCCACCCTGCAGACTCTTCCCTCTCCTAGGTACTTAACACCTTTCTCTCCCAATATTTGAGAACTACCCACTTGCCCACCTCTAAACTACCTCCGCAATCCCAACATTCACACTTTCATCTTCCCTCTCTGCTCATCTCCTTCTCTTAACCTCCTAGAAATTTCGTGTACCCCTGTAGACCTGTTCCCCAGCTGTCTGTACAGTGTCTTCTGGGAACAAGATGGAATTGAAACTTCATTGCACTCTACATGAGAGAGGGAAAGGGAATGCCAGTGTGAACAGCTAAATTCTTTCCAGCCTTCATTCTGTGCTTGTCACCATACTGGACACTTTACTCACTCATGAAATGCACCCCCCCCCCCCCATTGCACAGATGAGGAAACTGATTCTCAAAAAGATTTAATAATTCCCCAGTGACTCAGGAGGATCGAAAGTTCAAACCCAGCTTCAGCAACTTCTGGAGGCTCTAAGCAACTTAAGTAAGACCCTGTCTCAAAAACAAAAACAACAACAAAAAAACCAGACTGAGAACATGGCTCACTGGTCAAGTGCCCCTCTGGGTTCAATCCCCAGTACCCCCCACCCCCTCCAAAAAAATTAATAATTTGCCAAGGTTAGGAAGTATGAAGACAAAAGCTGTTTGTGTGTGGTCCTGACCCTGGGTAAGTTGTAGGTGTCTTATCTCCTGGTGTTGATGATGAATCAATCCCTTTTCCCCGTCCAAAGTTTCACCCAATCCACAGGTTCTGTATTAAGAGAGGGCAAGGGTGATATGGACTTGAAAAAATGCAAAATTTTTCCAGGTCAAAATTTTAAAAAACCAAGGCAGAACAGTTAAGAGAAGGCAGGCTGAGACTGACAGACAACTCTTGCTCCCAGCTCAAGGATCCCAGCTGGAAAGTTGGAGGGTAAATCACAAGGAGACAGGCATAAGAACAAGTTCTGGAGTTATCCCCTACTTGTTGGAAAGGAGTTTGCTTCCTGTGTCAGGAAGAGGGCATCTTCAATGCCAGGAAGTTTACCCTCCAGATCCTAGGAGTTTGAGACCCAGGCCTACTAGCCTCTCCCACTTCAAGGGCGGGACTTCCTGTTTCTGGGCCTGTTTCTATTTGCCTGGTTCAGCACAATAGAGCTGGTAGCTTTCCACTGGGCTCAGCAGTGTCTAGAACTTGTGTGGGTTAGCAGGGAAGGGTGTGTATTGCTGGGGAGGAGCATCCCCAAGATGCCAAACAAGACATAAGTCAGCTCTCAAAAGAAGAACTGGGCTTCCACTGCACCCCTGGAAGGCTGATCTTGAATTGTTGAGTGTGAGGTCAGCCAGCCACCCTTGTCCCTTTCTACCCTCTCAGTGCACTCTCTGGACCCCGGGAAAGCAGGAGACAGGTTAAAAACAGAAGCGCGACCATTTCTTTATTAAATTATACAAAAAGGGGAGGGGAGGGGGGCAGCTGTGGGGCTCGGCCCCAACCCCGGCCCCACCCCGGCCTGGCGCTGTCTGACAGGAGGGGATCTGAGGGAGATCCAGGGATCAGGCAGGAGAGGGATGGGGCAGGACATGAGGCTGGGAGATGCAGAGGGTAGGTAGGAGAGGCTACCCAAGGACAAGAACAGGTGCCATGGTGGGTGAGGAAAGGGAGAGAGCAAGGAGGGGAAAAGGGCCACTGGGGACCAGCTGGGGAGCTCAGATGGAACAGGTCAGAAGGTGGAACAATGGCAGAGTGAGGGTGGAGGGCAGTGTCTGGAGAGGTGGAAGTGAGAAGGCTGGGGAGAAAGGGTGGCAGTTCTGGTGCAGGGTCCAGAGCAGGGAGCCAGGTGAAGGGTGGCTGTACTTGTCTGTTCCCACCCACACCTCCAGGCCCTGAGGGGCCTACTAGCCCCAGCCCATTGGCAGGGGGCTCATGCCGATGCCCCATTTTCTGTCTTCTGCCTCTTGGGATCCGCTTCATCCTATGGAGAGGAAGAGTTGGGATAGTTGTAAAATGGGAGAGGGGACCTCCCCGTCCCGGCTGGCCATGCTCCAGCCCCCGCCCATGCCACCGCTAGGAACTGGGTCCAAATCCAAAGGGCACCCAGCCCCTGCTGCATCCCTGACAGCCCCTCAGGCCCGGCAACCAGCCCAAACCTCCTCTTCAGCAGCTCTCTTCAGCGCGGGCCCTTCGTCATCCTCTTCTTCTTCTTCCTCATCTGAGGAGCCAGAAATGGGTCATTGGGGAAGAGCAGGAAGCTCTGGCAAAGATCCCCTGTGGTTGCCCTCAGCCCTGTTTCAGGTCTTCAAACCCACCCTGACTCTGTTCTTTTTCGCCCTGATTTTTCCAGCCCAGCCCCCACTGCCCCTCCCCACCTTCTTCATCCCCTTCATCTTCCTCCTCTCCATCCTCAGCAGTTTCTTCTTCTTCCTCCTCAGCTCCGTTTTCTTCTTCCTGAGGGAATCAAGATAGGGAGGGGTGTTGGGCTGGCTGTGCATCTCCATATACCATCACCACCAAAGGTAAGGGGCCCTGAGTAACAACAGGCCTCAGGGTGGGACAGTGGGAATGGGCCAGCACCCCAAGAAGGTAACTGGAAGGAAGATGGTAGAGCACATGTGGTCACCTCCCACCTGACCCCTGCACACCTCTACCACTTCTTTCTTTCGTTCTTTCCGGCTTGCCTTCTCCTCCACCTTCTCCTTCTTCTCCTTCAGGTCCTGTGAGGAAAACGTTAAGTCACCTTTATTTCACCATAAATGATGTGCAGCCCTTCAGTCCTGGTTCTCCCTCTCAGCAATGAGATTAGAGGTATGTGGATGAAGAAGGTGGCCACAGCTTAGAACAGAGGTACCAGGGTCCTTACATTAGGGCCACAAAGGGATTGACACCAGGCACCTCTTCCCTAAAACCCAAGGGGAGTGAGAAAAGTCCCAAAGAAAGGGGAACAGGCAGCCAGGGTAACTGATCCCCATCCCTGTCAGGTTCTTCTAAACCTCCTAGGCTGAAGAGTTCAGCTCAGCAAAGCAAATCCCCTCCATCTGCTGGGAGCCTCAATGCCCCACCCCCTCTATGTCCTTCCTCCTTTGCCTACCCCCTCCCACTGCCAGTCCTCCTCTGCCTTTTGTCTAACTCTGGGGCCTTTTCCTGAGTACTTTCTCTCTTGGGCATCCCTCCCAGCCTCCCCTTCAGCTCCTCAGGTCTTTGTTTCTCCCAATCTGTGTCTCCCTAATCCTCAAGATCCTACTTGGTGGGCGGGGGTTGTAGCTCAGTGGTAGGGCACTTGCACATGAGGCTCTGAGTTTGATCCTTAAATAAGTAAAATAAAGATAATGTGTCCATCTACAACTGAAAAAAAAAAGGATCCTACTTGGTCAAACACTATAGGAATACAGACAGCACCTCAGCACACTTCCAGAACATTGTTCCCATTTTAACCATGCCTATCCCAAAACTGTTTGAGGAGTTTCCTCCTCCCTGCCTCCATAGGGTATGCACTGGTGTAGTGGAGAGCAGAAGTGGCCATTTCCAATGGAAATGGAAGTAAAGCAAGATAAAAGAAATGGAAAGGGTATCAGACATGGTAAATGAAGAGAGAGCAAAAAACAAGGCTTATGTTTGGGGGAATGGGAAGATGGATGGGGGAGGTACCATGCAGTGAACCCTCCTCCTACCACACTGCCCCTCTCCTTCACCCCAAGATGCTGGCAGGCACACACTTGATGTCCTATTCTGATCTGGCAGAGGGAGATGCTCACGTGGGCATCCCCTCTGGACACCACACCAGCCTTCTGATTCAGATTCCAGTCCTCTCCCTACCCCATCACTTGGCAGGCACTGAGGACACTGCAGGTATTCTCATGAGATCTGATCTAGTGTTGGTGTGCAACTCTGTGTACCTGATTCCACGTGGATGGAAGTTTTGTGAGTAGATCACCCTGGGAGGGTGTGTCCTTCCTGAAACAAAACTGGGGATAAGACAGGGGCTTGGTGCCAAAAGGCTGGGCTAGAGCACACTTAATTCCCTTCTCACCTTCAAGGTGAGCACAGCACACCTGACCCTCCAACTAGGTTTCTATTTCATCCCACTCTGCTGTCTTCATCTCTTTGCCACAAGGTGGGTTTGGCATTTCTAACACCTAGTGGGCTTTTCCCTGCATCTGGGACCGGAACCAAGAGAGTGAGGAGCTAATTCAGCTTCTCCACAGGAGCCCTGTACCAGGTTGGTAAGGTCCTGGTCTGAGTTTTCCAATTGGGCGGTTAGAGGGAGGTCCGGAGGGAGAGGGAGTGAGAATACCAGAGACTAAAGTCCAAGGGGCCGGGCCCTCTCCTCCCCTGTACTGTCCTTCTGGTCACTGTCCTTCCATGATCCCTTTTCCAGGAGAGTATGTGACCTGGGCCCTAGGTCTTGGGCTAAGCAGCTCTCTGGCCTCAACACAGGCAGTCACACTGACACAAGCCAATACTGATTCACACAGCCACAGAGGAGCGCCCACGCGATCTGGAGACACATGGCCCGGTGTTTGGGCATTCTGGTACACTCGAGACAGCACAAGAGCACAGTGGAGCTACTTGGTGCTTACAAAGCAACAACATGGCTCCAGAACATCTACATCTCCACATGCACACATGTAACTGACACGGGCAGTCCCACACACTCGCTGGATTTTAGACATACAAAGACACCTACTCATTGAAGTCACATGCCACCGCACAGCCCACCGGAGGGCCACACAGGCACACCTTGTCAGATCTCACGCATGTGCCCTCTCCCACTACCTTTAATCCCACTGACCCCCTTGTACTTCCCTGGCCTCCAAGAGAACTGTGTGACTCCTCAGCAACCCTCTACCAACGAGATCCAGCTCCCAGCCCCCCAAACCCTGGCCGCATTAATTTCCCAAAGCGACACTCCGCAGGTTCCCTAGGGAAATTAGAGGAAGCCTGGAAGTGAGGCAAGGGCAAAGGGATGAGGCCGGGAAGGGAGCTGATGAAGGCAAGGACAGCTCCGTGCAAGGCCATGAAGTGCCAGGTCTCAGCTTTTCCAAAGGCTATTCCCAACCCCCTTCTGATTTTTAGGTATTCAAGATTATTTGGCGGGGTGGGGGGAGCCAACAACGAAGAGAAAAGAAAACTGAAAGCCGGTGTTGGAAAAAGAATGCATGGCGATGGACAGAAAGGAGGCAATGAAAGAAAAGAGGCAGAGACCGTCGGGGGAGAGAAGCAAGAGAGTCAGGCCGCTGGGGAGGGATCCGAGAGGAGTAGCCTCCCGGGAGAGTCCTGTTTACACTTGAGGATCTCAAACCGCTTAGCAGCGGAAAGGTGAGGTCAGACTCGAAGGAGAGGGCAAAAGAATGCAGGGAGGGGGCAATATAAAACGAGGCACGGAAAGCTCCGACGGGAAAGCAGTCAAGGTAGAGGCGGGCGCGGTTGGGCCGGAGGGGGTGGGGACGCGGCGGTGGCCCGGCGCGGAACCGGGCAGCGAGGCCGGGACCGCGGCGCCGTGCGCGCAGGGAAGCTAGAGGGCGCTGGCGCGAGCCGCGCGTAGCGGGGTAAGCAGCGCCAGGCCGGGCAGCTGGGGGAGGGCGGAGTGGGGTCCGCCGGGAGCGAGGCGCCAGGGCCTCACCCGGCCGTCGGGGGCAGCCTAGGGCCGTGGACCGCGCCGAGCCTGGGGACCGCGCGGAGGCCTGGCCGCCGCCGCCTCTGCCCGTACCTTGGCGCTCAACTCGGCCGCTGCCTCCACGCTCTTCTCCGACATGGTGCCGGGGCCGGGGCCGGGGCTGGCAGGGAGCCGGGGTCCCAGGGCCGAGACGGAGAAGCCCTGGACGGCGGAGGGTGGCCGCGGCCAAAACCTAGCGCGGTGGCGGCGGCGGCGGCGACAGCGGCAGCGGCGGCCGCTCGGCAAGCTGTGTCTCTGGAAGAGGCGGCAGAGGCGCGCGGGGTGGGGCGGGGGTGGGTCCGGAGCCGAGACCCGCAGGGCTGCGGCCGTCCGGAGGGCGGGCGGAAGGGCGGTGCGGGCGGTGGCCGGAGCGCTCCGGCTGCGGTCGCTTGGTCCTGAGCTCGCCGCCCCCGCACCAGCAGAGCTGCCGCCGACCAGCCGCTGCCGCCCCCGGGAAGGGAACCCGCTTATAAGGCGGCGCTGCCCGACGGGAGGGGCTTCCCAGGGGTGGGGCAGGAGAGCGGGGAGGAGAGGAGAGGGGAGGGGGATAAAAGAGGAGGTTGGAGAGGTGGGGATAGGAGGATGAAAGCGAGGGGAGGGAGAGCGAAAGAGGCGGGAGGGAAAACGAGACCAGGAGGGGGAAATGGAGAGACTGACGGCCGTTGAGAGAGGAGTGGGGAGAGGAGGTGGGAAGGGGTGGGGTTCCTGCGGGGAGACACCTCTCCAAATCCCAACCTACTGCCTGCGAATGTGGAGTCTGGCTTTTGGGGGCGGACTGGAGAAGTGGCCAGAATCCTACTGACCCCAAAAAGCTCTGAGATTTTGCCAAGAGGCGGGGCGGGGGGTGCAGATTGGGAGGCGGGGCAGGTATTTGAGAAACCAAAAGCTTAAAGAAGAGGAAGAAGGTTGGTTGAAGATCTACTTCCACATCACGCTAGATTTCCCGTCTTAGTCGTCCGTGTCCATCCACATTCTCTGGGTGGCCTTGAGAAGGAAGGGATGGGAGAGTGGAAAAGGGCAGCTTGGCCTTCTCTCCTGCTGAAACTGACCTCTGTGGTCCTGGTAGGGTTCCTCCCTTCCTGATTCCTTCCTGTGATCTGAGAGGAACCAGAGGTCCTCCAATCTCCTTTGCTCTCTCCAACTTCCACCTTTATTACTTGCCTGTCTAACCTCACTTTTATTTATCTGGTCCTTGTATTTCTTTTCATCCCTTTTTATTCATCTCCCTTACAGCCCTCTCTCACAACATTCCTCATCTTCATTCTTCTAGCACCTCTTCACTTCTTACTGATCCTCTTTTACCTTTGAACCTCAGGACTCTATCCCTTCTCTCCCAGACAACGCTGTTTTTGTCTTCTCTGACTCAATCCTTAGTGGATTTTCCTTAACTCCTCTTTATGTCCTAATTTTTTACATTTTCTCTCTTTGCTTTTCTCTTTCCTCTGCTGCCATCTTCCCCAGCCTTTCTGTATTATATCCACCTTCTTTGCAAATATAAAATACGTCCAGGTCTGGAGTTCCAACCCCACCCTATTCCACACATTGCTCTCACCCTCTACCAGGGCATGTTTGGGTCATTTTGAGAAGCTTGGGATTTCAGAAGGGGACCTGGGCTGTGATTTATACTAAAAGTCAGTAAGGTGGATGGCGTGGAAGGCTGTGGTTTGGAAAAAAAGTGTATCTTGGTGTGTCATAGTCCATATTTGTCATTATTATTACTCTTCACCTTTTTATCATTTTCTTAATAAAAGATCATCCCTTGTTGAGCCATCATCATCATGATGATACAAGTGCTTACATACACCATGTTTTTATCCCTTGGTGTACACACCTTGCAATTTCTGTCTTGACTCTCAGTTTCTCAGTCAGTCTCCTCAGAAATCCTGGGGCCCCACCCAGGTTTTTCCTTGCCTGATACTACCCATCTTTTCTCTAATATCTTTCCATTTCCCTTTCTCAATCTGTTTCTCCGACTCTTTGGCTGATGTCTCTAGCGATCTTTCACCATCTCTATCTCTGGACTTTCTCTCTGGCTTCGTTTATCTCCCTCTTCCCCCTCCT
>PVHX01010756.1:0-68284 GCA_004024805.1 Geosciurus inauris | reverse complement strand
TGTTTCTATGAATTTGACTACTCTTGGTACCTCATATATAGTATGAGGTACTAATATAGTATTAGTACTATATTATATACTATATTATACTATATAGTATTGGTATCATATAGTATTTGTTAAGACTAAATAATATCCAAATGTGATATGTATACATTTTTACTTATCTATTCATCTGGACATGTGTACTTGATGTATGTTTGAATTATTTTTATCTTTTGCTATCATGAGTAATGCTTCTATGAATATTGGTATACAAATATCTTAATCCTTTAAATTATTTTGCATGTAAACTCAGAAGTGGAATTGCTGAGTCATTTAGTAATTCTGTGGTTAATTTTTTGAATAGGTCTTAGTATATATTTCATATTAAAATTGATCAAAACATTTTAAGTTTTGTAGTAGACAATTAAGAGGTCTATTATATTTAAATGTCATTTAAGTTCATATTTTAAGATCATGTGGTTATACTATAATTTAGTGGTCTTTTATATGTCCTACTATTTCTTGGACTGTTATAATGTTGTTTCTTAAAGTACTAAACCAATCTACAAAAGGAATTTGTTGTTAGTATAAATTTATATTAGAGAATATCATATTGAAAGGTCGTGAACTTAAGTGGATTTTCCCCTCAGTTCAGAAACAGCTACCACTGTGGCTTAAATATAACTTTCTTTCTAAATAGCTGCTGGTTTTCCCTGACCTACCTAAGAAAAGCCTTAAACGCTTAATGAAAGTACTGTCTCCTCTAGGTAGTTGAAATCTGGAAGAGTTTAAAAATCAAACATCCTTTTCTCAGATTTCACATCACTAAGAATCAAAACAGAAAGAGCACACTGGGGCAAGGAACTAAATGTCTTCTCAAGGTCTCCATGATTCTATAACCTTAAATATACACATCTTCAACTAGTGTACTAGTGTATGTTCACATAATATTATGCGAATGCAACTAATGTCGAGATGCCTCAACAAAAAGTGTTTTCATTTTTCCTATAATTCTGTTCTTTAGGGAGGAGGTAAATGACAAATTACGGGATATGCCAGATGGTACCTTCTTGGTCCGAGATGCCTCAACAAAAATGCAGGGTGATTATACTTTGACTTTGAGGTAAGTACTTTTTGGCCTTTTGGCTAGTATTCACCTAGCATTATTTTAGTTCAGGGTTTATAGAGAGTTGGGTATTTTACTTAAGTATTTATATGCTTTTTTTCATATTTTTATTTAATTCAGACACATAATTTTCAGTTGGTTGGCTTTTTTCTTTTTTAAGAATCTCATTTATGTACATTAATATTTGAACATCTTATATAAAAATGGCACATTTTTTTATATAGCAAAAAATGAAAAGGCTAAAATCCCTAAATAAGGGAATAAGAAGAATACAGTTGACTTTATTAATGAAGTGTAGAAGTCATGGGGATAACCTAAGGTTATTAATGAATTTATCCCTTCAATAACCCTATTGTTTTCCTTAATGCAGTTTATTTTTTATACATACATATATATACACACACACACACATATATCTTAGTTGTTGATAGACTTTTATTTTTATTTATTTATTTATTTATTTATTTATTTATTTATTTATTTATTTATATGTGGTGCTGAGAATCAGACTCAGTACCTCACACATGCTAGGCAAGCGCTCTACCACTAAGCCACAACCCCAGCCCCTTAATGCAGTCTTTAGAAAGTAGAACTCAACATAAGTTTGGCTGACGAAGACATGTAAAAGATAAAGCAGTTCTCAGCCTGTGCCATGCCTTCCATGTGGGCACATTAGAATCTTTTAAATGGTAAATGTAGACTTTTTATACTTACAGAGATGAGATATATATTAAAAACAGGTTAAGGAAAACTGCATTAGCTATATATCTGTATTTAACTTTAATAATTAAAATACTCAATTATAATAAAGATTTATAATTTGTTTTTATAATATGTATTATTTATTTTGTTAGAAATGCTAGGGGTTGAATGCAAGGCCTCATGCATGATAGGCAAGCACTCTACCACTGAACCATAACTCAAGTCCTTTTTTGTTATTGTTACTCAAAATGGCCTCAAACTCCTGGGTTGAAGTGCTTCTCTTGCCTTAGCCTCCTCAGTAGCTGGGATTACAGACATATACCATTGTGCCTGGCTTTGGAAAATGTTGTTTTTTAGAAAAAGGGTTCTTTTTTTTTTTTGGTACCAGGGATTTAACCCAGGGGTGTAACTACTAAGCAACATCCCTAGCCCTTTTTTTATATTTTATATAGAGACAGGTTCTCACTGAGTAGCTTAGGGCCTTGCTAAATTGCTGAGCCTACCTTTGAACTTGCAATCCTCCTGCCTCAGCCTCCCAAGCCACTGGGTACCTGTAGGTATACATTACTGCACCTGGCTAAAAACAGTTTTGAAAAATGATTTCAACACTACATGAAGATACTATTTTACATCTAGATTCCTAATTACATGTAAATGAAAGCAACAATTTTATATCTTACAGATGAGAAAAAGAGCCTGCAGAGTTTATATAACTTACCTAAAGTTGTAGTACTCGTTGGGAAGAAAGACAAGCAAAAGATCTTCCTCATTGCTTTCTAGTCTTGAGCTACCTTGAAAACTTTATGCTAGAGTCCTACAGCTGGAAGGAATCTTTAATATTTCCTAATTCAACTGGATTTATTTGGATCTAGAAATTCCTTGGGTAGTATTTCTCAAAAAGAGGCACATGATCTTCTGGATATGGGGAGCTAGCATCTTTCTTTTGAGGCAGTCATTTTATTGTTGGCCAGCTGTAAAATATAGAGGATTATCTTTTTACTAATTATTGTGCAAGGATTGGGAATAGGAATCTGCATAAGGCAAAGTTTTATGTTTAAGAGTTTATAATACAAGTGTGTGATGTTGAAATACAAAACACATACATTGTACCTTAATGCAGTATGTTAATTATTATATCAGAGTTCTTCCTTTAACCCCTGGTAATCACTGTTCTGCAAATTTGACTATTCAAGATATCTCGTATAAGTAGGATCATACAATATTTATCCTTTGTGTCTGGCTTATTTCTTCAGCATAGTATCTTCAAGGTTTACCCATATCAGAATTCATTACTTTTAAGGCTGAATACTATTTTATTGTATGTATATAAAACATTTTGTTTATTCATCAGTTGATATACATTGACAAGAATGTTTTAAGATCTTCATGTATCTAGCATAACATCTGCATGTGATCAATGAGTTATATGAATGGACAGATTAAATAAGAAAAAGACAGAGGGTTTCTCAGAGAAAATAACAATTGTGTGGGGTTTTGATAGATTTTGCTAGGAAGAAAAGTGATAGTCTTAGCTGAATTTAATAAATGCTAATAGCTCAGTACTCATTACTTTTCAGGGCACCTAATAATGAATTAAAACTTTTGTCTGAAGGATCATATAGGCTAGTGAGGACCAAGGAAATAAGAAAACTGCTCTGAATGAACTACAATAATAGGAACGGTTCAAATAATATACTTTGGGGATTGAAAGAAGAAAAGGGTTCATTTTGTTAAGAGAATATAGAAAGCTAACCTTCATGGAAGAAATTGCATTTGCATTGTAGCCTGAAGAAGGGGAAAAGTTTGGATATAGAGAAACAAGGGGAGGAGTTGCAGGAATAGATCACAGTAGAAGCAAAAATATGAAGATAAGAAATTACAGACATCCTTTGTGAGATAGAGTCCCATTTAGTTAGAGGGTAAAGTTTGTAAAGAGGAGGAAATGGTAGGGGATAGATGTGAAAATAATATTATATATACTTTCACATACATAATTATATGTATGTCTTTTCACTGCCTCCAGCCTTATGAACATAGTAAAACTTGTTTATTATGTGAACCAGACTTCCTATCTCCCTGTGAAAGTAATATTTAAGGAGAATTTTGAGGAAAAAAATCAACAGTTGTTATCTTGTTGTTCACAGGAAGGGAGGCAATAATAAGTTAATAAAGATCTATCATCGAGATGGTAAATATGGCTTTTCTGATCCTCTGACATTTAATTCTGTGGTGGAGCTCATTAACCACTATCATCATGAATCTCTTGCTCAGTACAATCCCAAACTTGATGTGAAGCTTATGTACCCAGTGTCCAAATACCAACAGGTATGATTACAGAAGTTCTTGATAGCTATTGAGAAAGTTATTGTTTAACATCATTTGATTTTATTTATCAATTAAAAAAGAAATCTAGTCATTTAAAATTTTCTACTTAAGATTTTAGATATTTTTTAGATATATTTGAAACATTTTGTGGCTACCATTCCATAATAACTCATTACACGTGTTTATTAACTTTATATGCTTCCCACTTATACTTCACTTCTTTTTTTAAAAAAAATTTTAATTTCTTCTAATTAGTTACTTCTTAGTTTTTAAGTCCTAATGATGTTTATGTGATTTAAAGGCTGATCTGAGCAAAAGGATTTGTTAGCAAAAGGATTTAGTGCTTTTGTATGCTTGATCTTAATGTGGTTTGAACAGTGGCTTGAACTTCTAAAGCTAAAATACAATTTAAAAACATAGACATGGAAACTCATATCAGAATTGTTAACATTCTTTTATTTCTCTGTATAGGATCAGTTGGTAAAAGAAGATAACATTGATGCAGTAGGTAAAAAGCTACAGGAGTACCACTCTCAGTATCAGGAAAAGAGCAAAGAGTATGATAGACTATATGAAGAATATACCAGAACATCCCAGGTTGGTACATATTTGTTGTTTGAGCTAATGGGTATCCAGTGTTAGTTACATCATATTTTCTATAATTCACTTGATGAACTCCAGTTGTCTTAGTATCTTTTTTTTTAAATGTTTATTTTTTAGTTGTAGGTGACAGAATATCTTTATTTTATTTTTATGTGGTGCTGAGGATCGAACCCAGTGCCTTATGCGTGCTAGGCGAGCACGCTACCACTGCGCCATAATCCCAGCCCCTTGTCTTAGTATCTTAAACATTTTTGAGACTTCAATGATATAAATCCTTTCATTAATAAATTGCTTTTTATTGGTTAAGGATATAATTTTTATCAGTTAGTATTAATAATGACTTTTCCCCCTTTCTTCCTTTTTTCTTTCTTTCTTTTTCTTTTTTGGTACTGGTGATCTAATCCAGGAGTATTCTACCACTGAGCCTACTGAGCTACATCCGTAGCCCTTTTTATTTATTTTATTTTATTTTATTTTTTGGTACCGGAGATTGAACTCAGGGGTACTTGACCATTGAGCCACATCCCCAGCCCTATTTTGTGTTTTATGTAGAGACAGGGTCTCACTGAGTTGCTTAGCACCTTGCCATTGCTGAGGCTGGCTTTGAACTCGTGATTCTCCTGTCTCAGCCTCCCTAAGTGCTGAGATTACAGGCTTGAGCCACTGCGCCCAGCTGCCCTTTTAATTTTTTGAGACAGGATCTCAACAAATTACTAAAGCTGGTCTTGAACTTGTGATCCTTTTGCCTCTCAAGTAGCTTGGATTACAAGCAAATGCCACTGTCTGGCTAACTACTTAGTATTAAATGCTTGTAAGTGACCAAAAAACCAAAAAATACTGAATAACAAAGGCTTCAGATAGAAGTTTATTGTTCTTTCATGTATATATGGGCAGCACAGGGGAGTTGTAGCAACTCCTTAGTCACTGGAATTTATAAGCTATCTTGATGCTTTGCTATACTTTAGCTTTACTCTAATATCACTTCTATATTCTATTAAAAAGGAAGAAAGGAAAGGAAAGGAAAGAGAAATAAAGTTTACCTATTTACTTATTTATGTATTTTGAGAATAGGGTCTCACTAAGTTGCTTAGGGCCTTGCTAAATTGCTGATACTGGCCTTGAACTTGCCAGATCCTCCTGTCTCAGCCTCCTGAGTTGCTGAGATTACAAGCTTGCACCACCACACTAGTTGGAAGTTTACCTGTTTTTAAGATGACTTCCTAGGAGCACATACTGCTTTCACTTTTTTTTTGTAATTGTAGATGGACACAATACCTTTATTTCATTTATTTATTTTTATATGGTGCTGAGGATCAAACTCAGTGCCTCACACTCTACTACTGAGCTACAACTCCAGCCCCATTGCTTTCACTTTTATTCTACTGGCTAGAACTTATTACCTGGTTACACTTACCTGCAGTGTACAACTAGCTACAGGAGAGACAGATAAATTAGCCTTTATTTGATCGAGTGTGCCCAACTAACATCTAGGTGTTTACTGAGGTAGGAATGAATAAAGGGAAATTATGGGAAGACTACCTTAATAATCAGAATTAATTATTTATCATATTAATGATATAGAAGAAATTTCTGTATTATAATCTAGTTCTTTTTGTAGAACTTAATATTTCTGTTGTTACTTTGATTTTTTTTTAAAGCTAGACTTGATTGGTTTAATTTGCCCTAAGTCATTACATAGTACCTAAAAGATGTTGGAATTTTTTATTGGTTCTTTTTAATTATACATAGCTTTAGGTTCATTATGATGCAATTATAAAAGCATGGAATATAATTTACTCTAAGTCAGTCCCCAGTAGTTCCCCTTCTCTCTTTTTCTCCCTACTTACTCTACTAATCTTTCTGCTATTAACTTAAATATAATTTTTTTTTTCAGATACTGGAGATTGAACTCAGGGGCACTCCATCACTGAGCCACATCCTCAGCACTGCCTGCCTCCTTTTTGTATTTTATTTAGAGATATGGTCTCACTGAGTTGCTTAGTGCCTGTTCCTAACCCTGGCTTTGAACTCACAATCATCCTGTCTCAGCCTCCTGAGCTACTGGGATTACAGGCGTGCACCACCAAGCCCAGCTTACTTATATGTAATTTTTAATTAGTGTCTTGCAAATATACATGACAGTGAAATTCACTGTGGTATATTCATATATGTACATAGGAAAGAGGTCAGATTCATTCCATTGTTCTTCTCTTTTTTTTTTTTTTTTTTTTAAAGATTTTTTTTTTTAATTGTAGATGAGCACAATGTCTTTATTTTATTGCTTTGTATGTAGTGCCGAGGATCGAACCCAGGGCCTCACGCATGCGAGGCAAGCGCTCTACCGCTGAGCTACAATCCCAGCCCCCATTGTTCTTCTCTTATCCCATCCCTCCTTCCTCCCCTTCAGTTCCTTTCATTTACTCCACTGATCTTTCTTCTACTTTGATAGAATTCTCACCTACCTTTTCCTTTCTCTCTCTCCAACTTTATTTTGGACTGGCTTCCGCATATCGGAGAAAACATTCAACCTTTGACGTTTTGGGTCTGACTTACTTCATTTGGCATGATAGTCTCTAGTTACATCCATTTACTGGCAAATGCCATAATTTCATTCTTTTTTATGGCTGAGTAATACTCCATTGTGAATATATGTCACATTTTCTTTATCCATTTTTCTGTTGAAGGGTACCTGGGCTGCTTCCATAGCTTGGCTGTTGTGAACTGTGCTGCTATAAACATTGATGTGACTGTGTCTCATAGTATGCTGACTTTAGATCTTTTGGATATATCTCAAGGAGTGGGATAGCTGGGTCATCTGGAGGTTCCATTTATAATTAAAAAAAAATTTTATTCATTCTAGTCAGTTATACTTACATGACAGCAGAATGCGCATCGATTCCTTGTATACAAATAGGGGACAGGTTTTCACATCCCTAGTATGACCATATATAGTTTTTTTAAAAATATTTTTTGGTTATACATGGATACAGTGTCTTTATTTTGTTTATTTATCTTTATATGGTGCTGAGGATTGAACCCAGTGCCTCACATGTGCGAGGCAAGCGCTCTGCCAGTGAGCCACAACCTCAGCCCCATTTATAGTTTTTTGAGGAATCTCCATACTGCTTTCCAGAGTGGTTGCACTAATTTGCAGTCCTATCAGATGTTGGGATTTTTAAAAAATTCTTATTTGTTCTTTTTAGTTATACATGTATTTTGACATATTATACATACATAGAGTATAACTTCCAATTTTTGTGGTTGTACATGATGTGCAGTTACACTGGTCATGTATTCATATATGAACATAGGAAAGTTATGTCCAATTCATTCTACTATCTTTTCTATTCCCATTTCTCCTCCCTTCATGTCATTCCCCTTGGTCTAATCCAGTGAATTTATATTCTTCCCTCCCTCCAGCTTATTGTGAGTTAGTTTCTACATTATCAGAGAGAACAGTCAGCCTTTGGATCTTTAGGATTGGCTCATTTGGCTTAGCATGATAGTCTCTAGTTCATCCACTTACTGGCAAATGTCATAATACCTTTGTCCTTTAAGGCTGAGTAATATTCCATTGTGTATATACACCACAACTTCTTTATCTATTCATCTGTTAAAGGGCACCTAGGTTGGTTCCATAATTTAGCGATAGTGAACTGAGCTGCTATAAACACTGATGTGGCTGCATCACTGTAGTATGCTGATTTTAAGTCCTTTGAGTATAAATCAAGGAGTGGGATAACTGAGTCAAATGGTGGTTCCCTTCCAAGTTTTCTGAGAAATCTTCCTATTGCTTTTCCATAGTGGTTGCACCAATTTGTAGTCCCACCAGCAGTGTTATGAGTGTACCTTTTTTCCCACATGCTTGCCAAGATGTTGGGAATTTTGGTAAAGGTGTGGGTCTTCAAGGAAGTTCATACTTTGTAGTAGTTGGGTTGGTAGTGTTGTGGGAAAGTATATTTAACTGCATTTGTTGGGCATATTCTCTTGAAACATACAAATGATCTTGTCAAGATCATTACTTTGAGCATCTAATGATTTATAGAAGCATTAGTCTATGTTATTTTACTAAATTCCAATTCTCCCTACAATAATAACTTGCTTGGGTCTTTTATAATAGATAATAATAATGGAATTTTTAAATGTTACTTTCTATTTTATGAATTTTTGTTCTTTAATATTTCATTTCTTCTGCTTTTTTCTAATTTCTTCTAGCTTCTTAAGATAGAAATTTTATTCATTGGCTTTTTAAAATTTTTATTTTCTAAGATGAACATTGCTTTAGGTATATCTCTTAAGTTTTATTACATTGTATTTTCATTTTTATTCAGTTATAAATGTTTTCTCATTTTCTTGTAATTTCTTATTTGGCTCATGTATTATTTAATTTCTAAGTTTTTTAAGATTTTTTTTTGGTACTATTTTGTATTTTATATAGAGACAGGAGTCTCACTGAGTTGCTTAGTGCCTCACTGTTGCTGAGGCTGGCTTTGAACTCACAATTCTCCTGTCTCAGCCTCCCCAGCTGCTGGGATTATAGGCATGTGCCACCATGTCCGTCATGATATATATTTTTAAGTCTGTTTTATCTTTATATTTAGGTTGCATCTCTTCTTTTTAATTAATTAATTTTTATTTTTTTAAAAATTTATTTATTCTACTTAGGTATACATGACAGCAGAATGCATTTTGATTCATTGTACACAAATGGAGCACAACTTTTCATTTCTCTGGTTGTACATGATGTAGAGTCACACCATATGTGCAGTCATATATGAACCTAGGGCAATGATGTCCATCTCATTCCACCATCTTTCCTGCCCCCATGTCCCCTCCCCTCCCTCTCTTTTGACCAAAGTCCCTCTATTGTTTCCATGCCTCCTCCCCATTATGGATCAGCATAGGATGCATCTCTTATAGACCATTTGTAGTTGGCTCTGGTTTTTAAAAAATTCCAGCTGACAACCTCTGTCTTTTAGTTGGAGTGATAAGCTGTTTATATTTCTTATAATTGTTGATATGGCTAGGCTTGTTTATTATTTTGCTATTAACTTTTTATTTGCTCCATCTGGGGTTTTGTTGTTGTTCTGCAGTTCTTTCATTGTCTTCTTTTGGACCAAATATTTTTTAGTATTCCATTTAAATTGTGTCTAATTTTTTTTTTAAATATTTTTTTTTAGTTGTAGATGGACACAATGTCTTTATTTTATTGCTTTGTATGTGGTGCTGAGGATCGAACTCAGGGCCTCACTCATGCGAGGCAAGCGCTCTACCGCTGAGCTACAATCCCAGCCCCGTGTCTAATTTTTTAGCTATGGTTTTTTCTTGTTTTAAAAGTTAGTTGCTGTAGGGATAGCAATATACATTCATAACAATCTATTTAGAATTCATATTGTACCACAAATATTGCAACTTTGTAATTCTATTTTCACCTCCTGTTGACGTTTTGCACCTACATGTTAGCCCACAATTTAATATTCTATATTTTCATTAATCATTTCATTGCCTTTTAAGATTTAGAGAAAAAAAAAAAAAGAAAAAAGTTTTTGGGGCTGGGCTTGTAGCTCAGCGGTAGAGCGCTTGCCTCGCATGCGTGAGGCCCTGGGTTCGATCCTCAGCACCACATATAAAGCAATAAAATAAAGACATTGTGTCCATCAAAAAAAAAAAAAGAAAGAAAAAGAAAAGTTTTTTTTGTATTTACTCACATATTTACCATTTCTGGAATTCTTCCTTCCTATGGTATCATTTGACTTTAGCCTGGAGAACACTCTAATATTTCTGATAGGACAGATAATTCTGTCCATTTCTGATAGGACAGCAAATTCCTCTGCTTTCATTTGCCTGATATGATGTGTGTATTTTACTTTCTTTTTCTTTTTCTTTTTCTTCCTCTTTTGTCTCTTCTTTATCCTTCTCCTCCCTGTTCTCTATTTATTTATTTAGTACCAGGGATTGAACCCAGGGGCACTTAACCACTGAGCCACATCGCATCCCTTTTTTGTATTTTATTTAGAGACAGGGTCTCACTGAGTTACTTAGATCCATGCTAAGTTGCTGAGGCTAGCTTTAAACTCAACGATCTTCCTGCCTCAGCCTTCTGAGCCTCTGGGATCATAGGCATGTGCTACCACACCTGACTTCCTGTTCCCTCTTTACTAAATGTGGTAAAATGTACATACAGTACTTATAATTTTTGTATTTTCTTTTGTTGTATGTGTTTTTGGTGTAATTTCTGTGAAATCATTGCCAAATCCAATGTCATATTTTCCTCAGTATTTTTTTCTAAGGATTTATAGCTTTAAACTCTTAAATATAGGCCTTCGGTCCATTTTTAGTTAATTTTTATTATGTGGTGTAAGGATCCACCTTCATTGTTTTGCATGTACTATCCATTTTCCCTCCATTGTTTTTTTAAACACACTTTTAAAAATATCTTCCTTCCTCCCTCCTTCCCTCCCTCCCTCCCTCCCTCACTTCCTTCCTTCCTTTCTTTTATTTTTATGTGGTACTGAGGATTGAACCCAAGACCTCACATATGCCAGGCAAGTGCTCTACCACTGAGCCCCAATCCCAGCCAGCCCCAGTCTTAGGAATTGTGTTGAAAATCAACTGATCATAGATATGAAGGTTAAGTTCTGGGCTTTCTATTCTGTTCTGTTGGTTTCTATGTCTATCTTTATTTCAGTAACCATATTCTTTTGATTATGGCAGCTTTATAAGTAGCTTTGGATTTGGGAAATATTAGTCCTTCAACTTTGTTCTTTCTCAAGATCATTTTGGCTATTCTGAGTCCTTTTCAACTCTTGGTGAATTTGAGAGGTTTTTTTCCCCCTCATTTGATCTATGTTGAATCTCTGCAATGCTTTGAGTAGTATTATAATCTTTCTTTAAAATTAGAGCTTTATAGTTACACATAGTATTTGGCTTCATCCCAACAAACTCATACATGCATGGAATTTGATTTCAGTTCATGATACCCTCTTTTCTTTCCCTCCCATCCTCTTTCCCCTCTCCAATTCTCCTTCCTCTACACTAGTAGACTTCCTTTCACTCTTCTATTAATTTATATTTGATTGGCTTTTTCTACCTATGCATAAAGGTGAGGTTCCCTGTCATATATTTATCATGCACATAAAATGATTTTCTAAGAATTCATTCTACATTGCCTCTCCTTACCCATCTTTTCACTCTGCCTTTTGATGTCCTCCTTTTATATTACTCATCTTCTTTTTAACTTTGCTATCCTATCCTTCCCTATCTCTTCCTTTATTTTACTCTAGCTTCTGCATATGAGAGAAAACATTCAACCTATGAATTTCTGAGTTTGGCTTATTTCACTTAGCATGATACACTCCATTTCCATCCATTTACTGGCAAATGCCATAATTTTATTCTTTTTAATGGCTGAATAGAACTCCATTGTGTTTGTGTGTGTGCATGTGTGTGTATTTCTTAATCCATTTATCTATGGATGGGCATCTGGGTTGATTATAATCTTTTTCTAGTTTTTTTTTGGTACCAGCGATTGAAACCAAGGGTGCTTAACTACTGAGCCACATCCCCAGCCCTTTTTATTTTTTATTTTGAGACAGGGTCTCAGAAGGTAGCTTATAGTCTAACTAAGTTGCTTAGGGTTTTGCTAAGTTGCTGAGGCCAGCCTCATACTTGTGATTCTCCTGCCTCAGCCTCCCGAGTTGCTGAGATTACAGCCATGTGCCACCATGCCCAGTTCACCTCCTCTATTTCTTTCTTTCTTTCTTTCTTTCTTTTTTTTTTTTTTGGTACCAAGGATTGAATTCAGGGATACTCGACCACTGAGCCACATTTCCAGCCCTATTTTGCGTTTCATGTTGAGACAGGGTCTCACTGAGTTGTTTAGCGCCTCACTGTTACTGAGGCTGGCTTTGAACTCGCAATTCTCCAGTCTCAGCCTCCCAAAGTACTGGGATTACAGGTGTGCGCCACCTCCCTGGCTTCCTCTATTTCTTTATTTATCTTATGTCTGCTATTTCTCTCTCTCATTGAATTTGGGGTAATGAAGTCTCTAACTTCTATTGTAGAATGTCTAATTTTTTCAATTCCATTGATTTTTGTTTTATATGGTTTGGGGCTCTATTGTTAGGCACATATATGTTTATGATTGTTATATTTTCTTGATGATTAAAACTTTATCAATATATAATTTTTTTTCTGTTTTTCATAAGCTGTTTTGACTTAAAATCCGGGCACAGTGGTGCACGCCTATAATCCCAGTGGCTCTGGAGGCTGAGGCAGGAGGATTATGACTTCAAAGCCAGCCTCAGCAATGACAAAGTTCTTAGCAACTCAGTGAGACCCTGTCTCTAAGTAAAATACAAAAAAAAAAAAAAAAAAATAGGGCTGGCTATAAAAATGTGGCTGAGTGGTTGAGTGCCTCTGAGTTCAATCCCTGGTACCAAAAAAAAAAAAAAAAAAAATCTGTTTTGCCTGATAATAAGCTACCACAACTCTCTTACAGTTCCTATCTGTACAGAATATGTTTTTCTATCCTCTTACTTTAAATAAACTCTTTATGTATTTGCATCTGAAGTAAGTCTCTTATAGACAGGATATAGATCAATCATGGTTTTGCTTCGTTTGTTTTTTAATCCATTTGCTATCTGTGCCTCTTTTAGTTAGGGAATTTGATATATTTATATTCAAAATAATTACTGGTTGCTGGTAAGGGAGGACTTTTGTTTCTTTGTCTTGTGCTTTTTTTTGTTTCTCAGTTCTTCCATTGTTGCCTTTCTTTGGTATTTAGTTTATTTTTTTGCAGTGTACCTTTTTGAGTCTCTTCTTCCCATTATGTATTTTTTGTAATGTTTCTCTTAATAAATCTTGGTGCTTAAAATTAATATCTTAACCTCATACCAAACTAGTTTGAATGATACTTACTATTCAATACCTTTTCAAAAGTATATAAACACTCTGCTCCTTTATAGCTCTGTTCCTCCTCCTTTATATTATTATCAAAGATTAAGTTTTTACACATTTATACCCATTAACATAGATTTGTAATGATTGTTTCATACATTTGCCTTTTGGGGGGCAGCACTGGAGTTGAACCCAGGTCCTCGTACATGGCAGGCAGATGCTGTTGCTGAGCCGTGTTCTTATGCTTTTGCCTTTTAAGTCATATTAGAAGAAAAGAGGCAGACTGGAGGTGTAACTCAGTGATAAATTGCTTGCCTAGTATGTGTAAGGCCTAGAGTTTAATTTCCAGTCATGAAAAAAAGCAACAAATTTAATAGCTGTATAACATTACAATATACATATGGCTGTTTGTTTCATCATCTACCTATTTTGACAACTTAGGTTGATTCCATCTATGGATGACCTAGTAATTTTTTCATTTCTGACCCCCAAACATTGGTCCCATCACAGATAATTCATCTGGAAGTTCTAAACTAAAAAAGAGAAGCTGATGGGGCTGGGTTGTAGCTCAGTGGTAGAGCACTTGCCTAGCACACGTGAGGCACTTGCTTCCATCCTCAGCACCACATAAAAAAAAAAAGTCAACAAAATAAAGGTATTGTGTCCATCTACAACTAAAAAAAAATTAAAAAAGAGAAGTTGAAATGTGAATTTAAATATACATGTGCACATACACATACATACATAGGTTGATCACAGACACAGCATGTGTATCAGGTAGAAAGAAAAAAAAGGAGGTTATCAAAATATTAGGGGCTGGGGTTGTGGCTCAGTGGTAGAGCACTTGCCTCGCATGTGTGCGGCACTGGGTTCGATTCTCAGCACCACATATAAATAAATAAAATAAAGATCCATTGGCAACAAAAAATTTTTTTAAAAAATAATTCTGAAGAACTGAAAAAGGAAAACTTGAAAATATAAAAATATACCGCATAGGAAACTTGACCATCACATTTCTGGTCATTGTAATCCCGCAGTTTTTTCAGTCAGAACACTGATATTCTCACTCAAGGTTGTTACGTCTTTGACCTTTCATGTATGAATTGAGAAAAGTCACATCTTTCTTCTTCCTCAGGCCCAAAGCCTTGGAGTTATCCTAGGTTCTTTCTTTTATACCTTATGTCTAATCCATCAGGAAGTCCAGTTAATTTTATCTTTGACATATACTCAGAACCCAAACCGTTCTCACCACCTTTGCTGCTAATACTTTGGTTTAAGCTACTATAATTTCTTGCCTGGTGTGTTAGTCAGCTTTCTGTTACTGTAACAAAATACCTGAGAGAATCAACTTATTAAGGAGGAAAGATTTATTTGGGCCTCTGGTTTCAGAGATTTTAGTTCATGGTTGCTGGGCTCTGTTGCTTTGGGCCTGTGGTAGCACATTACATCAACGCTGGGGCACATGGCAGAGGGCTATTTACTTCTTGGAAGTCAGGAAACAAAAAAAAGTGAGGAGGGGGCCAGGGGCCTTTTAAGGTCATACCCACAATGACCTGTTTTCCTCTAGGTTCCATCACCTCCCAACCATGCCACAGGCTGGCATCCAATACTTTTTAACACATGAGCCTTTAGGGAACATTCCAGATCCAAACCATAATACCCAGATATACTACAGAAACTTCCTAACTGACATTCTTGCCCTTATCCATGCTTCCTTCCCTCAAGTCAGTTCTCAACTTAGCAGTCAGAGCATAAGTGTAGGTCATCTCACAGCACTCCTTTGTTTAAAATCCTCCTCTGGTTGCACATTTTACACAGAGTAAATAAAGGAAGACTACTCTCTATGATGCCCAGCATGATCTGTACTTCTCTTCCTCTCTGACCTCATTTCTTATAATTGTCTTCTTCACTCACTGTACTCCATATCTTCTAGCCTCCCTGCTGTGCCTCTAATATGCTACACCTACTTTCCACTTTCAAGTGTTTGCACTGTTTATTTGCCTGGAACACTTTTCTTGCAGATAGTCACCTGGATAACTCCCTCACTCCTTTAAGTTTGCTTAAACGTCAGTGTCTCATTAAGGCCTACCTGTCAAACTTTACTTAAAATTGCAACTTGCATTCTTATCCTTCTTTTCCAGTCTGCTTTTCTTTCTAAGTCTCACCTTTCAAAAAAAACTAGGTAATTTACTTACTATTTCCATTTTTTTTTTGTCTATATAACTCCCTAAAATGTAAGTTTCAGGAGGACAGAAATCTTTCTCTAAGCTTGTTTGCTTCTATATCCCAAATACTTCAAATAATGCCTGGCATATAGTTAATGTTCAATTATTTGTTGAAAGAATAGAAGACAGTGAACTAAAATCACTTCATTCTTGGCAGGGACCTGGAGTCAGACTTACTGTATAAACTGAGGTCTAGCCTTTGCTAACCTTACTGTTCAGAAGCTAGAAAAAAATGGCCACTCTTGCATGTGGCTTTGACTTGTAAAGAGCTGCATTCTGCTTTCTTACCATGGCTAAAAGCAGAGAACACTCCACATTCTGCCCGCCTGTTCAGCAATATCGGAGGATTTAACTGCAGAAAAGGAGTTTGCGCAGCTGATATTAGACTCTGGACTTGGCATCTTTTAGTTGGGGAGTTGGTTTTGGGAAGTAGATTCAGGCAACCATAAAAGCCACTGGTAGACTGGAAGGGGGCTAAGTTTCTCTGTGTGAGACTTGAGAGCAGGACTGGGCAGAGAAGTGCCATGGAGGAGACTTCAAACTTTGGGAGGGGAGGAGAAAAGAGGAATGAGTGATTAGTAGCACAGGAAATATGCTGTGGAAATAAGTGTTAAAGGAAGCTAAAGAGTTGATATTGACTTCCTCTGTTTTTCTGTGAAATAGATAAAATCTAGATTGCTTTAGGCTAAGTGAATTCTTCCCAGAGAATGGAAAGAGCAGGGTATGGAGGTGCACACCTGTTATCCAAGCTACTTGGGAGGCTAAGGCACAAGTTCAATTTAGCAAGATCCTGTCTCAAAAAACAAAAACAAACAAACAGAAAACACTTGGGTATAGCTTAGTTGTATAAGGCCACTGGGTTCAAGCCTCAGTACTGCAAAAAAGAATTAAAAAAGAAAAAAAGGAAAGAGATGGCGTACCCCGAGTCAAAGTTGACATAGGGTGGAAATAGATAGCATGTGGGGATATTTGACATCCAGATTACTTGTAATTAGGAAGAACAGCGATGGATTGGAAAAAGAGATAGGGATTTGGTAATGAAGAGATCATTGGTGATCTTAAACAGAGTAGTCTTGTAGATAGAATGAATTGAGCTGGGCGTGGTGGTGCATGCCTATAATCCCAGCTGTTTGGGAGGCTGAGGCAGGAGGATCGCAAGTTCAAAGCCAGCCTCAGCAAAAGCAAGGTGCTGAGCAACTCAGTGAAACCTTGTCTGTAAATAAAATAGAAAAATAGGGCTGGGGATGTGGCTCAGTTGCCAAGTGCCCCTGAGTTTAATCCCTGGTACCTCCAACCCCCCCAAAAAGAGTGAATTGGTATGAATGAGCAAAGAGAGACACCCATATAAACAACTCTTTCAAGAACTTAACTGTAACTTCAAGAGAATTTAGGATTAAGAGAGTTTTCTTTCCCAAAATGGTGTTACCAGAACTTGTTTGTATGGTAATGAGAAGAAACCATTAGACAGGGAAAGTTGATAATGTAAGGGGACTGGCTAATGTGATAGAATGAAGTGCCTGAGAAAGAGGAGGTGACACACACAGCACGTATGGATAAAGGCAGGGGAAGATAGAGAAGGGGCACAGATAAAGGTAGGTTATAGTTTTGGTGGTAGATATAGAGGCTATAGGTATATGTATGGGGGAGCTGCTGATTTGATAGTGATTTCAAATACTTTTCTTCTTGCTTTCTTACCTACCAATACATATACTGATGGTAGGAGAGTCAAAAGTTTGGGTGTTTGCGTTGACGATTCAGGGCCAAAGATTTATGGCTAACTTCTAATCTTACAAGGGAGTCAAGACCCTCCATAATTTAAGAGTTAATTATAATTTGAGAGTTGTAGAATCTGTAGCTAGATATTTAAATGTGAACATTCCAGTGAGTGTTCAGTATTATGTATGTTATACATGCAACTCTGTGGACCATCATAAGTTTCTAGCCTCCCTTATCTGCCAATCCTCTTATCATCTAGTCCCACTAAGCAATTATTGATCCTGGAACGTATTATTTTATATATGTTCCATACCATGCTTTCTGTGTGCAGTGCTGCATTTTCTTTCTCTGCCCTCTTTAAGACTTAGCTCAAATGTTACCTCCTCCCTGAAGCTTCCATAAGATAATAACTAGTTAATCTCACCTGGTGTCCATACCATGACTTGAAATCAAGCCTTGAAATCAGAAATCTATTTCACCTATGTATTCTGAGTCCTGGAAGGCATGCTTTATGTTTCAAGAATTTCTTTATCCTCTGATGGATAAAGGATATATCAGGGAAAGTGAGTCCATGCCTGCTCTCAATGAATTTGCAGTTGAAAATCATGTATCATGATTTTCAGTAATCATTAGGTTAAATTAGTAAAAGTTGGATAATTGAGGAATTATCCCATCAGTATCAAAACTTCTAGAATTACAGATATTTAGGATAGCAATTTTTCCAGACCTTTATGCAGATATATTGCCTTTCTAAAAAGTAAACTGAACAAAATGAAGATTTTAGGGGAAATCTTGATTCAGATGCTAAAGTCCACTAAACTCTTCATAACTTGTTGAAATATATAAGACTATTTACCCTGATGCTGAAGGGCTGATCCTAGTAGACTTTTGGAATTAAGTCTGTTTTGTGGAGATTTTAGTTTTTCATCTTATTATTCTTAGTAAATCTACCTTTAGCAGCTATTTTCTCTCCTTTTCATTCTTTGCTCCTAATCAGATTAATTTACTAATGAATCTGTTTGGAAAACTAAGTATGTACTTTAAAAATGAAAGTAAGAATAAATAGACTGTGTAGGACTCTACTGGGAAGAAAACTGCACTTTGGCACATGGACTCTTCAGCTTTATCCATGCACTCCTTCAGAACCTTTTGGGGAGTCAGCACAAAAATAGGTGCAAAAGTAGAACTTGATCTTGTTGTCAGATGTTCAGGGTCAGTGTCTTGGCAGCTTAGAGACCTTTCTGTGGTGTTTACTCTTATTTCAGGTAGTGGTTCTTTTTCTTTTACAGTTTGAATGATGTTTTTATGTATGAGTAATAGGGTAGAAGTTGAATAAAGTGTCTTGTTTTTAGCCATCTAAATTGGCTTTTTTTTCCCAATATTTTTTTAGTTGTTGATTGACCTTTATTTAATTTCTTTATTTATATGCAGTACTGAGAATTGAACCCATGGACTCACATATGCTAGGCAGGTGCTCTACCACTGAGCTACAACTCCAGCCCCCTTAATTGGGTTTTATATGGGATTATAACTAGAATAATAGGATTTAAGATCAAGATTATTGAAAAGTAATAAAGATAATGAGATGTATTTCATTTCTTTTCTTTCCTATAGGAAATACAGATGAAGAGGACTGCAATTGAAGCTTTCAATGAAACTATTAAAATATTTGAAGAACAGTGTCACACACAAGAACAACACAGTAAAGAATATATCGAGCGATTTCGCAGAGAGGGAAATGAAAAGGAGATTGAACGGTGAGTATATCTGCAAGTACATCAAGTATATAATACTTCCCAGTACACCAGTGAGATAAGACTTCTTTTCTTTCCTGATAAGTCCTACTTTGTTTGATTTCATCCCTGCAAACTACACATCCGTATTATAGTGAACTACTTGCTGTCCATACTAATGGCACCAAACTGAACTCCCTCTCTTCTGTGCTCTTTCTCCACCTCCCACCCTCAAGTTGTTAGCTTCTGCTCATATTTTAGGACTCAGATTAGACTTGACTTTTTTCTAGAAAATCTTCCCTGATTTCTCAGTCCACTCTAGGGGCTTTTGTCGTTGTCCCTATGGTGTGTGGTCCTGATCCCTAGTGTTATGTTTACTGAATGCTATACCCACTCAACTGCAAATTCATTGAGAGCAGGCATGGTGACTCACTTTCCCTGATATATCCTCAACACCTGTGTAGTCCCTTGGAGTATACAATGGGTTCTTATTGAGTATTTTTTTGAACTGAAAGTCAACTTTGGCAGTTGTCTAAGTATAATATATACCTATAGTAAGACTATAGGTAAGTTTGGCACAGTGGCATATGCCCATATTCCCAGTGACTTGGGAAGCTGAGGAAGGAGGATTGCAAGTTTGAGGCCAGCCTTAGCAATTAATTTAGTGAGTCCCTAAGCAACTTAACAAGACTCTGCCTCAAAATAAAAAATAAAAATAAAGAGCTGGGGGTGTAGCTCAATGATAAAGCATCTCTGGGTTCAAACTCTAGTACTGACAAGGAAAAGAAAAGACTATAGGAAAGAAGATCAGCCTGACAGTTATGGGTAGCTACAGTGAATGTGGCCATCAGGTTAAAAGATGTGAGGGCCTGGATCAGAGCAATAGCAGAATTGAAGGATGAGTTGGTAAAACTTCTGAGGACTTGATACCTGACCAGATATGGCAGGTGTAGGAGATGTTAAAGATCATTCCTAGATTTCTAGTGTGAGCAACTGAGTGATGGTGCTATTTGCCAAAATAGGAAGTATGTGATGAGAGTTCGAGATGGGACCTAATGCGTTTTGTTCCTATGAACCCAAATAGAGCTATCTGAGAGGCAGGCAACTGGTTATTTGGATTTGGAACTCAGGGTGCAGAAAGAATTTGGGAGGGTTAAGTGTATGGATGGTAAACCATATGCAATGGCAAAGCAAAACTATTTGTCATATTGGTACCACGTTGTTGGAGAACTTCTGTGTGCGCGAATATAGAGCTCCATGCTCGGAGTCAGTGTTTACTTGATGTTTAAAACCATGACCTTGAACTTCTAGTGGCTATTTACTAGCTTTGCAACCTTGAGTGAGTTACTTAACCTCTCTGAGTCTGTTTCCTCCTCCATAAACTGTGGATAATATCTTGTTGGAATGTGTGAGAATTAAGCCACATATTATTGAGTGACAAATGAGTAATGTGAATAATTGCTATCATAATGATTTGGAATATAGCAAAACTTCATGTGTTAGAAAAGCTTATAGTCACCATCTTTTTAGTGCTTATCAAGATGTGCCAGGCAATGTTCTTTATTCCCTTTACATATATTACCATAATAATTTAAAGAAGGTAGGTACTATTGTAGAAATCCATTTTAGGTAGATAAAGAAATAAAGACACAGAGAAGTTAAATAATCTGCCCATAGCCCCACAGTAAGTGGCAGGGCAGAGATTAAACCTAGGTATATTTATTGCAAAACCATTGTTGTGAATTGCTGGGCTGTGCTATCTCTTAAATGTCATACATATAACTTTACTTGTTCATCCATGGTTGGATCCAGGGCCCAGACAAGGTCATTGGGATTCTTTTTTTTAAATTTTTTTTTAGTTGTCAATAGGCCTTTTTTTCTATTTATTTATTTATATGTGGTGCTGAGAATCGAACCTAGTGCCTCACACATGCTAGGCAAGTGCTCTACCGCTGAGCTACAACCCCAGCCTTCATTGGGATTCTTGTTATTTTTTTAAAAATATATATATTTTTAGTTGTAGATGGACACATGCCTTTATTTATCTATTTATTTGGTACCTGGGATTGAACTTGGGATGCTCAACCACTGAGCCATATCTGCAGCTCTATTTTGTATTTTATTTAGAGATAGAGTCTCACTGAGTTGCTTTTAGTGCCTTGCTTTTGCTGAGGCTGGCTTTGAACTCACGATCCTCCTGCCTCAGCCTCCTGAGCCACTGGGATTATAGGCATGTGCCACCGTGCCCGGCTTATTTATGTATTTTTATGTGGTGCTGAGGATTGAATCCAGTGCCTCACACATGCTAGGTAAGTGTTCTAAACCTAGCCCTGGGATTTTTTTTTTTTTTTTTTTTTAACATTGTCTTTTGGCTCAACTCTTCTCTGAGTTGGCTTTACCCTTAGGCACGTTTTCCTTGTGAGGTGGCAGTATAACTGCTGGGAATCCTGGATTGCATATGCATAACTTAGCAACCCCAGTAGAAAAAGAATCTCTTTTTTACAATAGTTCTGACAAAAGTCCTAGAATTGATTCACTGGGCCAGCCGGGGTCCTGTTCTCATTACTGAACCAGTCATTATGTCCTGAGAGTGGGGACAGGATGACATGGAATGCTCTTATTGGCTAGCCTGGGTTGTGTGTGTGTCTACCCCTGGATCTGAGATGGGGATAGAGAACTCTTACCTATAAGGAACATTAGGATGCCATCCCAGAAGACTAGGAATGGATCAGGCAAAAACAACAAATGCCTGCCATGTTTATGACTTTAGGATAGTAGCCAGGCATGGTGGCATTTGCCTGCAGTTCCAGTACCAAGGAGGCCAAGGAAACAGAAGCACCTGAGCCTAGGATTCAAGACCAGTCTGTGTAACATAGCAAGAACTATCTCTTAAAAACAAAAATATTTGAGCCAAGCATGGTGGCACACACCTGTAATCCAGCAGCTCAAGAGGCTGAGGCAGGAGGATCACAAGTTCAAAGCCAGCCTCAACAACTTAGCAAGGCCCTAAGCAACTCAGCAAGACCCTGTGTCTAAATAAAATATTAAAAAGGGCTGGCTGGGGATGTGGCTCAGTGGTTAAGTGCCCCTGTGTCCAATCTCCAGTACCAACAAAAAAAAAAAATTTTTTTGAGGACCATGTTCACATTACAGGATCTTTCTGCTTTGTTGTTGTTTTAGCCTTACTATATCAAATATTTTCACAGAATTATGATGAATTATGATAAATTGAAATCACGTCTTGGTGAGATTCATGATAGCAAAATGCGTCTAGAGCAGGATTTGAAGAAACAAGCTTTGGACAACCGAGAAATAGATAAAAAAATGAATAGTATCAAACCTGACCTGATACAGCTGCGCAAGATCCGAGATCAGCATCTTGTGTAAGTAGTCTGGGGCTGTGTGGGGAGGGAGACACTAGAATCAGATTACCAATGGAACTAGAGATACTATAGGTGGAAGAACTTTATAATTGAGAACTGGCCAGTAAAATCGTAAGAGTTTAGGAACACAGCCCTGTTAGTAGTAGAAGTTCCCAGAGTGGGGCAAACCAGGATGTGGAACTCTGTACAAATGCCTTGGAAATCTCAGAGGGTGACTGTGGCATCACAAAGTGATATAGATTAAAAAGTAAAGGTTAATGTTGCCTAAAACACAAAAATCGGAATCTTTGATTACATGGTAGAACCACAGAAATACAAATTGCCCCTCAGAGGCATTAACAATGGGAGCACACAAAAAAGTAAACGGAACGGTATAAAAAAGGATTTTTATACTCAAGAAATGAAATTCTATGAGAAGAATGGAGAAACTTTGGTCAAAGGGGAGGGGGAGGGGAGAGGAAGAGGCATGAGAACAGGAAAGATGATGGAATGAGGTGGACATCAATGCCCTAGGTACATGTATGACTGCTCATATGGTGCGACTCTACATCATGTACAACCAGGGGAAATGAAAAGTTGTGCTCCATTTGTGTACAATGAATCAAAATGCATTCTGCTGTCATGTAAACCTAATTAGAATAAATAAATTTTAAAAAAGAAATGAAATTCTGTATTTAAGTAACAGAAATCTGTCTGTCATAGGCACTAGAGATAATTTGAGTAGTGAAACCCAATTCTTTAATACTAGGGAAAGCTATATAGTTTAGCCAAATATAGGCATAATGGGAATATTATCCAAATATAATCAAACAAAATTTGTTAATCAGATTTTTAAAAATATTTTTTTAGTCGTACACGGACACAATATCTTTATTTATTTTTATGTGGTGCTGAGGATCGAACCCAGTGCCTCATGCATGCAAGGCAAGCGCTCTACCACTGAGCCACAGTCTCAGCCCTGTTAATCAGAGTTTTAGGACAGATGGCTGCTTTATAGTAGGAGAGAATCTATGAGAAGAGAAAATATATTAGGCTTAGTTCTAGATAATGAATAGACTTAAGAAATGCATGTGTGGGTCACTTTCATTGATATAACACCACTCAATTCAAATTTCCTGGTAGGAAAAAAAGAGCAAAGACCTCTGATTCTGGTTTTTACAGAGACCTCAGGATTTCTTTGTGTGAAAAGCGGGAGGGAATAAAATGTAGGCCTGGAGATCGAAAGAGTGGCAAATGAATTTCAGTAGAGAAAAATTTAGATAATATTTTTTGAGATAAATAAATAAAACTACATCATGCTGAGTAGTTTTTTTTTTTTTTTAATATTTTTTTAGTTGTTGATGGATTTTTATTTTATTCATTTGTTATTTATATGTGGTGCTGAGGCTCGAACCCAGTGCCTCACGCATGCTAGGCAAGCGCTCTACCACTGAGCCACAACCCCAGCCCCATGCTGAGTAGTTTTTAATGACACCTATCTCAAGGGATTATTTCAATTTGCTGTCATGCCCCCCCACCCAAATTAAGCAAGTATATGTAGCATACAGAAGAGCTTTGTAAGTAAGATAAGGAAGTACCCTTATGTAAAAGTAGGGTATTTCCACTCTTGGGATGCTTATGTAGTTCTAGTCACATCATGAAGTTGAAGAAAGGCCAAGAAGGCTGTTCCATGGACCAAAGGAGTGAATGGAAATATTTCTTTGCCCTGAAAAGCAATGAAGATATTAGGATATTAGGAAATATACCATCCCAGAGGGCATGAATAAATGTGGTATCTTAGTTCATTCGGGTTGCTGTAACAAAATACTATAAACTGGGTAGCTTATAAGGAACAAACATCACTTACAGGAGACTTGGAAGTCTTTTTTTTTTTAGTTGTTGATGGACCTTTATTTTATTTATTCATATGTGGTGCTGAGAATCAAACCCGGGGCCTCACACATGCAAGGCAAGTGAGCCACAATTCTAGCCCCAACTTGGAAGTCTTGAGATTAAGGCACTAGTAGATTCAGTGCCTGGCGAGGGCTTGCCCTGTTTTATGCATAGCATATTTTAGTTATATTCTGACATGGTGAAAGGAGTGAGAGGTGTCTCTCAGCCTTCTTTTATAAGGACACTAATCCTATTCATGAGGCCTCTACTCCCAACCTAACCACCTTCTTCTTCCTTGTGAATTTTGGGAAGACACAAACATTCAGACTATAGAATGTGGTAAACCAAACCTTGAAAATTCCTTTAATGAGTTGTATAAGCTAAACATGAAAGAGTTTAGACGACAAAACCATGACCTGCTAGTAAGAATAGCAGGGAGACACAGCCATTGTCTCTTGGAAGAGTTGCTTCAAAGAGGATAGTCCAGTATTCCATAGCACACAGTTTTATGTTTCCAACAGAATTTTCTCTAGGCTTGGTGAATTTGATCTATTTGAGTGCTAAAATTTGTATAGTCAGGCCTGAAGAAAATGGGTTGTAAAATATGTGCTGCATATTGGTGGTATTGCATGATACTGAATATGCTCTCTCATTGATCCTGTTCTGAAGTGGAAATAGGTTGGAATTCTGTAGTATGCAACTAGAGATTGTCATATGTTCATTGATCCCTCCTTGGATATGGATATATCCCTGACTTCCCACTGCATATCCCATAAGGATTTTATGAGATTCTCTGCTGAGATCCTGATGTACTATTTTCGAGGATATTCTAGAATGTTTAAATACAAAATTTCATTTTTAAAATAAAAAATAAAATATAATTCCATTTCCTTTAATATTAAGAATGGGGAAAGCCTACTTATGGTGATAGAATTCAAAATAGTGATTACTTATGTAGGGGTATTGATGGAAAAATGGCATGGAAATGTTCTGAGTCTTAATTGGAATATATATTTATACATATATAAAATTCATCAATCTGTACATGTAAGGTTAACACAATTTATGTGTATTATAACTCAGTAAGTACAGTAAAAAATTTTTTTAGGTATAAAAATCCTCAAAAATGTTTTTGAATAAAAAAGGAATTTGAACCAGTTGTAGTGGTGCACACCTATAATCTTAGCTACCTAGGGGGTTGAAAAAGGAGGATCTCAATTTTGAGACCAACAGCCTTGGCAACTTAGTGAGACCCCCATCTCAAACAGAAAGGATTGGGGGATGATGCTTAGTGGTAGAGTGCCCTGGATTCAACCCCCAATTCTACTAAAAAAGGCAGGGGCGGGGGTGTGTATTGTCAGAGCATTTCTCTTTCATCATGAGTTAAGGTTAGCTTTCGTGATTGCCATTTACTTCTTTTGGTATTCATAAATCTAAATTCATAAATTAAAAAACAAATACCTTGTCATAACAATCAATATAGATACATTAATGATGAGCTTTGAGTAACATGTATTGAGGAGCTTGCAGCTAAAAGAGTCCTACAGAGGATGGTATATTCTGTTTTTAAAAAAATTTTATTGAGACATAATTTATATCCCATACAATTTATCCATTTAAAAAAAAAGTGTGTAATTTAAAGTCAGATGTGGTAGTAATGTGCTTGTAGTTCCAGCCATTCAGGAGGTTGAAGTGGAAGGATCACTGGAGTCCACAAGTTTGAGACCAACCTGGGAAACAGAAAGATTCTGTTTCAGGGGGAAAAAAAAGTATATAATTAAATGTTTTTAGTATATTCAGAGGTATTTGCAATCATTACCATGTATTTTAGAACATTTTCATCACAGTAAAAGGAAATCCTGTACCCTTAATGTATCATCCCTATGACCCTATTCTCCTAACCCTAGGTAACTATTAATCTACTTTATGTCTTTATGGATTTGCCTGTTGAGAACATTTCATATGAGTGGAAACATTTAATACATAGTCTTTTAAGATTGGCTTCTTTCACTAGCATGATATTTAAAGGTTCATCCATGTAGTAGGTAGCTATATATAGCACTCCATTCCTTTTTATGACCTGAATAGTATTCCATTGTATGGATGGGAATACCACATTTCGTTTAACCATCATTAATTGAAGGACATTTGGACCATTCTTTTTTGGTTTTTGGTACTGAGGATTGAACCCAGGACCACTTAACCCAGCTCTCTTCTATATTTTAACATCCCCAGCCCTTTTTTATATTTTATTTAGAGACAGAGTCTTGCCAAGTTGGTTAGGGCCTCAGTAAGTAGCTGAAGCTGGCTTTGAACTCACGATCCTCCTGTCTCAGCCTCCCGAGTCACTGGGATTATAGTTGTGCGCCCCTGTGCCCACTCACTTTCCTCTTATTTAGGGGAGTATGAAGCTCTGTCCATAAATTTGGTGCGAGACAAGTCACATTCTTCTTTTTCTTTAAATTAAAATCAATTTATTGGGGAATGAAATTAATGAATATGCCAATAAAAATTTTGAAAAAGAGAGTTGGGGTATAGTTTAGTGATAGAGTGCTTGCTTAGCAAATGTGAGGCCCTGCATTCAGTCTTCATCACTGCAAATACATACATACATACATATGTACATAAAAATATATATTAAATAAACATTGTCCGCTCCCCCCCCCACCCAAAAAAAAAGTAGAGAAGAAATAAAGGCCAGTCAGAGGAAAACCAAACCAATTTTTCAAAGATTCCACCTACCAGAATTATGGAAGCACAAGGTCTTTTGTTCCTCCCTGGCCTGATTGCTATCATTGCGTGCTTCCTCTGCTCCTCATCTTTGGGCCCTGCCATCTGGTTAAATACTTCTGTTCCAGAAAATTCAGAGGTGCCCTTCACTATAATCTCCTATTTCACTATTAATAGACTGTTTCTTAAAACCTTCTTATTGTGCTCCATTCAGGGTGCCTGTGTGTGAGCCATCCATCCACTTCTGTCACCACATTTCATACTTGTGCTGTGTCCAGGAACTACTGCTTTAGCTTCAAAATATTTTTCCTGTCCTTTTCTTTCAATGACTTCCTAGCTTAATCCTCTTGATCACTGGAGACTGAAACATAAGCTCTTTTCCTCTTCAAGTGGGTAGTTAGGTTATAAGGCCAATTAGATCTTTAAAAAGAATGCTATATACACCCCCACCCCCACTTGCTGGGGCTGGGGCAAGAAAAGGATATGCTAACATTAGGTATTTTTTCTCTCTTAATTTCAATGTAAGCTATGGGAGTATATTTTTCTTTTTTAAGAAGAGATGACTGAGGCACAAAGAGAGACTGGTCTGAGACCATACAATTAGAATCAACACTAAAAAGAACAAATAAAATATTAAAATAAGGGACTGGAGTTGTGGCTCAGTGGTAGAGCACTTGCTTGGCATGTGTAAGGCCCTGAGTTTGGTTCTCAGCACCACATAAAAACAAACAAAGAAATAAAATATCCATTGACAACTAAAAAAAGTTTATAAAGGATTAAAATTTTAAAAAAGAGCTAGATATTAGGTCTTTTGATGTCTTGCCTCAGATTTTTCCTATGGAATTTACTGCCTTTACATGTGATCAAGTATTAACAATAAATTAAGTATGAATTACATATTAACTAAAGTGATTTGAGCTTTTTCAAAATGATTTTTAAAAATTAAACAGTTCTTGGCATTGGTTTTTTTTTTTTTTTTTTAGTTGTAGATGGACACAATGTCTTTATTTTATTGCTTTGTATGTGGTGCTGAGGATCGAACCCAGGGCCTCACGCATGCGAGGCAAGCACTCTACCACTGAGCCACAATCCCAGCCCCTTGGCATTGTTAATAGGACTCCAAACTGTATAATAATCTTTCAGGTAGATTTTGGGGAGATTGAGAAAGTTTCATAAATGAAAGGTGGACCAAAACATTTCTTCTTTTTTTTCCTTTTCTCCTGGCCTTTCTTGGGTATGCTAACTTCCCTCCCAGAATGGGAGGTTCAGTGTAAAGTGGTTGGTGGTTAAAAGAAAATGGAGCTCAGAAGAAACTATGATGTGGTTTATTCAATTCAAACTTCTTACCCATTGTACTTGTTTCTTTAATAAAGGGATGATTGGTTTCTTTAAGGATATAAAACTTCGATGATAAAAATGTTTACAGGAGGGTTTTGAGATATTTTACTAGAAGTGGTAGTGTGGGATTATTACTAAATTTATTCTGTCAAAATCCCATATTATCTATTTTCTAGCTTCATTAAATGTTAAAATGAAATCTGGTAAACTAAAGAGTGCGTCTTCCTGAGAAATTCTGCAAAATCTGTCTCAAAGTCAGGCGCAATGGCGCATGCCCGTAATCCCAGCACTTTGGGAGGCAGACAGGAGAATCATGAGTTCAAAGCCAGCCTCAGCAATGGTGAGGCACTAAGCAACTCAATGAGACCCTGTCTCTAAATAAAACACAAAATAGGGCTGGGGACGTGGCACAGTGGTCGAGTGCCCTTGAGTTCAACCCCCAGTACCCAAAACAACAACAACAAAAACCTGTCTGAAAGAATTTTAAAAGAACTTTAAAAATTAGGTGTGATTCCAGATTATGTAATGTACTTGGGGTCAGAGACAGATAAAAGATGATCTTGGAATTGTGAAGATTTTGTTAAAAGCAGTCCACCAGCCACGCTTGGTAGCATAATGATTTGGGAGACTGAGGTAGGAGGATTTAAAACTTGAAGCTAGCCTGGGCAACTTAGCAAGACCCTGTTTCAAAATTTAAAAAATTAAAAAGGGCTGGGGATATAACTGAGTGGTAGAGCATCTCTGGGTTTAATCCCCAGTATGGCCCCTCACTCGCCAATAAAAACAGTCCACCAGCAAATATCTACTGGGTATTGATTTCATATATGAATGTCCTTGTGCTTGTGCTGTTTTAAGCATTAGAAATATAGCTTTGAACAGGATAGACCCCTTTCTTTTAAATAGCTTACATTTTAGTGAGGGAGACAAATAAATATAAGCAAGTGAAAATATAAAATTATAAATTTTAGTCAAATGCTCTGAAGATGATAAAATAAGGGCTGTCTTTGTTGGGACAATTAGGGTAGCTGTGTCTGAGGAGATGACATTCATGATGAGACCTGACTGATCAGGAGCCTTGGTTGCAGGGTGGTGATGAATGAAAGATTTTATTCTCTACTTCAGTTTTAGACTATTGGCCCTCTGGAAGGAAATAAATGTGATAGTTTATATCATTTTATATCTAAATGTTGGTATTTTAAGATACTATGATTTGTTTGGTGATAAACTCATACTAGTTACTCAGTTTGCCACCCTAAATTTCTTGTGGTCTACTTAGGTACAAAAATGGATCTTTATTTATTTATTTTTTTGGTGGTGCTGGGGATTGAACCCAGGGCCTTGTGCATGTGAGGCAAGCACCCTCCAAACTGAGCTATATCCCCAGCCCCAAAAATGGATCTTGAAATTACTGGTTAGAATCTTAATCTCAATTCAGTAGACCACACAGGAAGTGGGTCCTCTGGCTTAGCGATGCCATGCTTACCAAACTAATGATTTCTTAAACAAATGTGCCACTGTGTTTGATTGGCATAAGCTTCTAAAAAAGAAAAAAATGAAAAGTGAAAGGTGTGCCTAATTTCAAGTTGTTTTCTATATTTCTGCCTTTTGCATAAAAGATTAATTCATCATAGTATAGTTGAAAGGAAAGTAATGGAGAGACTCATTTAGGGAAACTGCTGGCTACTCTTTGTGACATTAGGGAAAATAAGAGGTTCCTGGAGTCAGGAAATTTGGTTGCCTTGGATTTATCTACTTTGTCTAAGCAGTTTGCATAAATTCTGACATGGTTTCTTCCCTCTGACAGATGGCTCAATCACAAAGGAGTGAGACAGAAGCGCCTGAATGCCTGGCTGGGAATCAAGAATGAGGATGCTGATGAGTAAGTTGTCTCTAACCTTTCTGTCAGAGGCTTTGTTCCTAATATAAAACATAGGCTTTCTTATCATGCTAAAAACTGGTTCTCATTGTCATTTGAGGATACTGAATCAAAAACTTTGTATCTCTTTTTAATTGAATTGTCTTAAGAGTACCCTATAGGCACTTGAGTTCAGAAACCTGCCCAGTCCCAGGAAACCTGGACGCATAAACACTGCTGTTCAGATATTTATATTTCAGCTTATTGTGTAAGACATGCAAATTCTGTATTTTCTGTATCATAGCAAGTAATGAAGTTGTTAAAAAACCACCTGACTAGGGGCTGGGATTGTAGCTCAGTGGTAGAGTGCTTGTCTCGCATGCAAGAGTCACTTGGTTCGATCCTCAGCACCACATAAAAATAAATAAAGACATTGTGTCCACCTACAACTAAAAAAAAAAAATTAAAAAAAAAAAAAAAAACAACAAAAAACTACCTGACTAGCCATGCTTGTAATCCCAGTGATTTTGTAAGGTGAAGTAGGAGGCTCCCAAGTTGGAGGCCAACTTAGGCAGCTTAGTTAAATCCTGTCCCAAAATAAAAAATAACAGGCCTAGTGTGCATGACTATGATCCCAGTGGCTCAAGAGGCTGACACAGGAGGATTCGAGCAGAAGGATCGCAAGTTCAAAGCCAGCCTCAGCAACTTAGTGCAACTTAGCAAGACTGTCTCTAAATAAAATATAAAAAAGGGTTGTGGATGAGGCTCAGTTAAGTGCCCCTTGGTTCAATCCTTGGCACCAAAAATGAATAAATAAAATAAAATAAAAAATAAAAAAGATCGAGGATGTACCTTGGTGCTAGAACATAACACCCCTGGGTTCAAGGCCCCCGGTACAGCAAAAAGAAAAAAGAATATCACCACCCAACTAAATGTAATTTTGATTTGTCATTTTATGGTTGAAGACTTAGAAGTGCATTTTATTCATGAATTTACATTTAGATGTAAGTAAACTGATTATTAGAATAATATTTTAAATATTTAAACTTTAGGACCTATTTTATCAATGAGGAAGATGAAAACCTGCCACATTATGATGAGAAAACCTGGTTTGTTGAAGATATCAATCGTGTACAAGCTGAGGACTTGCTTTATGGGAAACCTGATGGTGCATTCTTAATTCGTGAAAGTAGCAAGAAAGGATGCTATGCCTGTTCTGTGGTGTAAGTTTTCTCTGTGGAGATGCTCTTTTGAAATCTTATGCATTGAGTAGTAGAAAATCAACCCCTCATAAAATTCAGATGAAATTAGTTAACATATAGTAATAAGGACTCGTGGCTTACTTAGACCATTAATATTGGTACAAATAAAACAGTTTTAGGGGGCTGGGATTGTGGCTCAGTGGCAGAGCGCTTGCCTCGCATGCGTGAGGCACTGGGTTCAATCCTCAGCACCACATAAAAATAAATAAATAAAATAAAGATATTGTGTCCATCTACAACTAAAAAATATATTTAAAAAAACAGTTTTAGGAAAAATCTAAAGTTATCTTGGGGATTTTACATGGTAAACAGATTAGGCCTTATGGTGTTGCTATTGGATTTCAAGTATTTGTGAGACCTAGAATTGAAAAAATTCTTTAGTAGTCTCATATGCCTAATTTAATTTTTAATTAATAGTTTGTTTAGGTAGTGATATAAAATGTGGATGCATTTTTCTTAAGATGATCTGTTTTCTTTTTAATAGAAAGTGAAATTTGGAGAAAACTATCTCTTAATCAGACTTTGCCTGAGTGTTGTATATGTTCCTTAAGAAGGCAAACATCTTTGACGGTCTGTATTTAGAAGATGATATGATGGTGAGGGCAAGATTTGGTGTCAGATATAGGTTCCAACTGCTTATCAGCTGTGTAACCCTGGGTAAATTACTTAACTGTTCTTTGCCCAGTTTCTTTATCTGGAAAATAAGGGTAATAAGAACAATACCTACTTTAAGGTTTTGGTAAGGTTTAAATAACTTTTATATATATATATTGTAATATGCTTTAAATAGGGCTTGTTAATATTTAAATAAGTAAATATTACCTACTACTATTGTTATGATAATTATGATAATCTTGGGTATGGCAGAAGACAAAGTTATTGTGCCTTCAAAGAAAGTAAGGATAGCCGGGCGCGGTGGCGCACGCCTGTAATCCCAGCACTTTGGGAGGCGGAGACAGGAGAATTGTGAGTTCAAAGCCAGCCTTAGCAACAGCGAGGCGCTAAGCAACTTAGTGAGACCCTGTCTCCACATAAAACACAAAATTGGGCTGGGGATGTGGCTCAGTGGTCAAGCACCCCTGAGTTCAATTCCTGGTACCAAAAAAAAGAAAAAAGAAAAAGTAAGGATAGACAAAGTGCATTCATATTAACAGAGCGCTGGGTGCTTTTCTGCTTTACTTGATTATTTTGCTTTCAGTAGACTATGTCATGGAGTCAAGTGTTTGAATCCAAATTTGTCAGGTTTCAAAAACCACATTTTTCAGTTATACTAGGTTTTCTTCATTTCATAAACTATCCAAGATAAATGAAATTACTATGAAATAGGCATCACTAGTAGGTTGGTCACATGTAGAACTGTTAATTAGGGTGAAGAAAAAGAAGGTTTGGACTGAACTTTGAAAGGATGAACGATTGTCTATGGGCAGAAAAATGAGGGAGCATTATAAAGTGCATTGGATTACTGTCATCCAAAGATAGAACTACTTGCAATATTTCATTTCTCTTTGACCTGTGCTACTCAAGTTAACTGAATAAAAATGACAGGCGGTGGCCAGGGGGGATAGTTTTTGCAAGATTTGGAATCTTTTAAGAAAATAGATTCTTATCAGAGTAAGACATACTTCATGTTTGTATAAATATGTCAAAATATATTCTTCTGTCAAGTATAACTAAAAGGAATTTTAAAAAAGAATGATAAAAAGAAGGGAGACATTAAATATTGCCCAATTCCTGAACCGTTCCTAGACTTTAATAAGTGAAAAGATATATATTAAGAATACTTAATATTGGGGCTGGGATTGTGGCTCAGTGGTAGAGCGCTTGCCTCGCATGCGTGAGGCACTGGGTTCGATCCTCAGCACCACATAAAAAAATAAAATAAAATAAAGATACTGTACCCATCTACAACTGAAAAAAAAAATTAAAAAAAAAAAAAAGAATACTTAATATTAATGGACCTATGCATTCAGCACAAATCTATCAGAGCTTAGCTGGGTATTTGTAGAAATTGACAAGATGTTCCTAAAATTTGTAGGAAAACACAAGGGATCCAGAGTAGCCAAAATAACCTTCAAAAACAAGTTGGAGAAGTCACACATTGACTTCATAGCTTATTACACAGCTATAGTAATCAAGACTTATGTGGTGCTCACAAGGGTAGCATGTAGATCAATGAATAGAATTGAGAGTTGAGAAATAAACTCTGCCTTCAATATGTCTATCTGTGGCCAAGTCTATAAAAGGGTGAGAGGAACACAATTTTACAAGCTTTGTCTGATTGAGAAAACACTTATGAGTCTCCTCGTTTACATAACAATTGCTCTCAGACTTCTGACCATTTATTTTCCCTTTATCATTATCTGCCTTAACATTTTTCCTGTGGTGTCTCATTGCAGTGCCGATGGGGAAGTGAAACACTGTGTGATCTACAGCACTGCTCGGGGATATGGCTTTGCAGAGCCCTACAATCTGTACAGCTCACTGAAGGAGCTGGTGCTCCATTACCAGCAGACATCCCTGATTCAGCACAATGACTCCCTCAACGTCAGGCTTGCCTATCCTGTTCATGCACAGATGCCTTCACTCTTCAGATAAAGAGGGAGTGGGAAGAGAGGTGGCTCTCTAGCATTTTTTTCTACAGTTTTTATTAGACTACGATGAGGGCATTCTACGTAGACTGCTTGTTTTGCACAAGAAGTGATTCTGTGAATGTGAAGTGGAAGTGGAGAGGCCGAGCAGTAGCTGGCCAAGATGGGGGGAATCAGAGGCCTGGGGTCTCTGGGACTCAGCTGTGCCACTGCACTGACATACTAAGCTGGAGGCAGATGTTGTTTTTTGGAAAGTCTGTTTCATTGGGGTTTTTATTTTTGTTTAGCCAGGCACCCTCAACAGAACACACTAGGATTGATGGGGTAGAGGATGGGAGTTGTACTTGGAAACCTCTGCCGAGTCCATGTCCTCTCTTTTGGTCTTCAACTCTGAGAATGCAGCAGAGACGTGGCTCTGTTGGGAGTTCAGTTTTGCCCTAGCAGCCTGTCTTTTCCCCTGCCCCCGAAAAGAAGACTGTTTTTGGTTCTATAGTGGAATGAGATTTGGTTTAAAAAAAAAAAGACAACCAAAGGAAAATTTGGGATTTCATTTAAAGAATCTAAGCAAGGGGTAAAAAACAAACAAACCAACAAACAAACCCTTCAACTTTATTTCTTACCAACATAATTTAGGCTTCAGCATCTCACTATCTTTTCTCTCTAAAGAAGCATTACGGTCAGAAACCAGCAAAACAATGTTTGTTGCCAGACTAAGGTCTAAGGAGAGAAAATGGCACTCATAGCTAAATGCATACTTCTGTACCAAAACTTGAAAATAAGAAAACTAGAAATGTGAGTTTTAGCAAACACTAAAATTAGTGTATTTCCTTTTGCCCTGTCCTTGTTTCTCAGAAGAGAAATAGTGTTTTTGTGGGGATAGTGAGCTTTGAATCATAAAACAAAGTTGGTGCTTGTGTGGTGTTTCCTTAGCCTAAAGAATGATTTGTTGTTTGAAACCTTTGTAACTTGTTTGTATGAGTAAAGAAAAGGTGCAATCCAGTGCTTTTAGATGGCTTGATATACCAAATAATGATATAGAACAACATTCTTATGTGTGCTTCCCCAAGTTTAAAGGAAAAATACTATAAATGGTTTAATTTCCCTTCATCTACCCCTTCTTTGCTGGGTAGAGCTTAGGAGCCTAGTTGGCTAAGGAGGGGAATCAGATTGTGGTCAGGGACCTCAATAAATCACAGACCCAGAGGCCCTGGTGTCCAGGGTGAGGGTCACGCCACATTACACATGTGCTTCCATATAGTGGTTTTTGAAGCTTTTGCAGGGAGAAGATGGCTTGGAGTTTAGACTGTTAGTAGAAGCCATCTGGAAGCTTTTGTCTTTGCCTTTTTTGTGATCCTGCCATTAGGGCAATGTGCAGTCTGCCCTCATGCTCCAGTGGCTGTAATCTTAGGCCAGGAATCTTCTGCTCCATATGGCTTAAGCCTTCCAGCTGAGTGAAGCTAGGCGAACTGAGTAGAGGGCAGGCATCTACTTCTGCCTCCATTTTGCCCCACACTCACCAGTCAGCATTCATTTGACATACAGAGTCCAGCTGCCTCTGAGCCAATCCTGAAACCATAATGGGCTCAGTGTGAGTCAGCTCTTTTGAGTCCAGAGCTGTGCAGTCAGGCATCCTGGCTGAGCTAGTACCTGGGTCTTGGTTCCTAAGGCTTACAGCTAGGAAAGCTCTAGTTTTGGGGCTGAAAAACAAATATTACTTTCCCTGAACATTATCTTGGTGACAGAATCTAGAATGGACTAGTACTGTGTAGACAGACATAAGATTAAAAATTTTTGGAAAGACTTCCAGAGTTACTAAGAATGAGGATAGGAAGGAAAGGGCATGTCGTTTTGGCTTTTCCTTGTTTACATTGTAGTTTTGGGATTGGGTTGAGATGGAGACAAATGAAATCCCTCCATCATCAGATAGCCAGCACATCCTTTCCCCAAACTGCCAGATTGAAGTCTTGCTGAAAGTTTTACTGAGTAATACGAAGCTAATTGCTGCTGGTCACCCCCACATGGCTTTGCATCTGGTGTTGAACCTGCTCAAGCAGTTGCATACTCAAGATTGGGTGCAAGGAATCCCTCCTATCAGGTACTAAAATTTAATGTGTTCTGAATGTCTCTTTTACAATAAACCTAAATGGGATAGGATACACACACCTGTAGTGTTGAACAATGTATCAGGGTAGTGTTTTACCCTGCTAGTCAGACATGGAGAGTGTGCAGGATGAGAGCAAAGCACCATCTTACTATTTACATTTGGGTTGACTGTGGAGGACGGCTGTATTTCAGTCCTGCATTCCTCCCTGCCCGCCCCCCTTTTTTCCTTCCCGCCCACCTTTTTCCTTTTTTCATTCTTGAATTCATTGTTTTGTGGGATCTGAGACCTAAGATCATTTGAGAAATTTGAAGGTATTTTTTTCCTGACCAGTTGCCACATGATTGCTTGATCCTGAGCCAGCAGAAATGGCATAGGGTCTAGTCTGCTAACCATTGGGCCCAGTATGTGTGGTAAGGTAGGCTTACTCCATGGCTTGGGAACAGGTCTTGGCCTTTTGTATGAGTCTAGTTCTATGTCCTGTCCTGTGACCTGGGCCCTGAGGTTCTCTCTTGGCATCTTAACTGTATTCTCACTGAGGCAGAGGGTAAAGAGACAAACCAAGACCAGAGGGGCCCATTATTCTCCTGGCTAGATAAACCAGCCACCAGCATGAAGGCAGCTTGGGGCTGGTTGGACATAAGTCCAAGGCCTAGCTTTTTTCCAGATGGAATTTTCATCACAGAACAAGGTTCTGTCTACTTGGCTAGATGACAAACCTTGGCCATGGTTCAGGCCTGGATAGGTTGCCTGTGTTCTCATCATTGATCTGGTCAAGGATTAAGACTTCCTAATAACCTCTAGTCTTCCCTCTCCCAAGACTTGATGCGTTTTCCCATTTACTTTAGACCTCATACTCAGAACCAATTTAATGTCTTCTTTGGATCTCCTCTTCTTGCTGAAAGGAAACTAGCCCCATGCATTCTCTTGAGTCAAGAATTACATTTGGGCAGTGCCTGGTTTCTAGGTTGATCTCTGCTGCCCATTAATACCCCAGAATAGGCCTCTGTGAGGTTTCAATGGCCACAGAAACCAGAGGGTCCAGAAGAGACCTGCCTGGCCCCCCAGCTGCCAACTGTTCAGCCTTGCTTTAGCTCCAGCCACTTGTGACAACCTTCTTTCTTTACAAATTCCAGCATGTGACTTTGGTGCCCTGTTGTTACTTGTGAAAAGCCTATTCTGTTGTCTTTGATGTAGTCAAAATTCATGTAGTTTACGTAAAAATATCCGATTCACAAGGAAGCCAACTATGTGTCTTGTGTTGGGACAATTCATAATGTAGTTCCTAGACCACTTTTGCAATTGTTCTTGTCACCAAATGTGTTCAGACATTGCTGTGCAGTTGTGGGTAAGGGTGGGGGGAAGGTGAGGGAGATAATTTGGGGGCTTTTGTTTTTTACCTTCCCCAAGAGGGGATAGTCTGGCCAACTTGCTGCAGTAATGCAATAAAGACATTGCAATAAAGCACCTTTTTGTCTTGATGCTATGGAAGGGTGAGCTGGGGTAGGGGAGGGGCAGGGCAAGATAAGGGGACCGGGGTGTTGAAAAAATCAGTGAAACAACTCCCCATCCTCCTAATAAACATCAAAAGACTAGTCCTGAAGCTGAACTGGGGGCCACAAGATGCTGTTTTCCTCCCCTGAAGAAGTTGAGCCTAATAGGCATTACCGTGAGCCCTGTCTGCCAGAACAGGGAGATTAAGATACTGAGAAAATTTTATCACAGGGCCATTTCCTCCCCATTTCACCCACTCTTAATAAGCCCATCACATATTTCTGCCTAGAAAAAAAAGTGTTTTCACATTCTACTCCAGGGCAGGGTAAATGTACTCAGTCTTAGGGTCTTAGCCTTTTGTTGTCCTACGCAATTGTCCTTCAAGGCACTTTATTAAGGTTCCTGTGTGCTGGGAATATCAGCAAACATGACAATCTTGTTACACGGTATACTGTGGCCATGTCTCTCAGGCCTCACCCACTTATATGATCAATTACAAAATGAGATTGAGCAGGGAATGGTCTGTTGTTCTAAATGACAAATGTGTCCTCTCCCCACTATATATTTTTTTTAAAAAATATTTTTTAGTTGTAGGTGGATAGAACATCTTTATTTTTATGTGGTGCTGAGGCTCGAACCCAGTGCCTTACACATGCTAGGCAAGCACACTACCACTGCACCATAACCCCAGCCCCCCACTATATACTTTTTAATTTAAAATTTTTTTTTGGTTATTGAGGACCTTATTTATATGCAGTGCTGAGAATCAAACCCAGTGCCTCACACAATGCTAGGCAAGTGCTCTACCACTCAGCCATCACCTCAGCCCCCCCACTATATACTTTACACCTAGCACCCGCAAAGCTACCACTGGAACTGTGGATGAGTTCCCTTAAACCTAAATTATTCCCACTTCTGTGCTTGGGACACTCAAAATTCCTGTCTCCTGCCTAGTCCTGTCTTTTGACTTCTGCCTGCCATCTGGACATTTCCACTGGGAACTAGAGTGGCCCATAGGCACTTCAAACTTGTTTACTTGACAGAGAAAACACATGGTTGGAGCTGGGGTTATGGCTCAGTGGTAGAGGGCTCGCCTAGCACGCGTGAGGCACTAGGTTCAATCCTCACCACCACATAAAAATAAAATAAAGAAGTTCTGTCCACTTACAACTAAAAAATAGATAAATATTTTTTAAAAAAGAAAACACATGGTTGACTATGAATTCCTTTCTCTTCCCACCACCAAACCTGCAACCTCTCTACATCTATAAAGGTCCTCTCATTCCTACCTTTAATTACAAAGATAGGTATCTTCCAACAAAAGCTAATCCCTCCGCATGTACTTTGGATTCTATTTTCTCCCACCTTCTCAGGGAACTCTCATGAGTAGCTGTTACAAAGCTTATAACTGTGTGCCACCATGCCTGGCTCCCATGATCAATTACCATTTTTTTCATTGTTTGGTTATCTCTCAAATCATGTCCCCAATCCATACTCAATCCCATATCCTTTTCCTTATTTTCCCCACCCCTGAAAGACCTGCCTACATGTGTTTATTTCCTCTCCTCCCCTGAAGCATTTCAGTACAGGTTCCAATACCTGAAACCGCTTACTTTAATGTCTTCAGTATCCATTACTGTTGACTTTTCTCTTCATGAAAAACTCTCATTGACTTCATTACAATTAATTCACCTAGTTTTTCTGATGTCTCTGTTAAGTTTCTTGGACTCCTCCAGCCTTCCTCTCACATAGGCCTTTTTACCTAACCATGTTCCCCACATCCATGAATCCACCTACCATCTCTAGGCCAGTTGTGTCTCTTTCTCCTGCCAGATACTGAATGTGCAGGGTCACCCTCTGGCCCTGGTTTTCTTCCATTGTTTCATGTTTCACTGAATGAAAATTGGGTTCCTTTGGCATAAGTCAGAAATATAGTCAACATCTCTGATAGCCTTGTTCCATATCTATATAAAACCCTCTGCTGACCCATATTAATTTTACCTACTAAACACCAGTGAAACCATCACTTATCTAAATTCATTACTTTGCTACCAAGTCTAATCCTAATACTAGAAGGTCTCCCACCATTCTTGTCCCCGCAAATCCGTTCTCATTATAGCAACTAGTTATCTTTTTAAATCACAAACCTGAACATGTGTAAAACATTGTAAGTAACTTTCAGTTGTTCTAGGGTAAATCACAAAATTAATTTTTTTTTAAGTGATGGAGTCTTTAGTGGCTCCATCCCCTCAACTAATCCCAGAGTTTTGGGACTTCTCATTCTATACATTCTCTGGGAAATCCTACTGTAGCTTTTTTTATTAACCATTTCTTTCCTGATGGCCCTAAACCTGTGTCCAGCTTCCCATGCTTTCCCGTCTTCCTCAGATTGGGATTTTCTCCTCACTGTTGCTGTCCTAGTTCAGACCACTATGTGGGTCACTGCATCAGGCTCCTTCTGGCCTGTTTGCTCAATGCAAGCCTGTCTGTATTGCAGCCAGAGTGATCTTCATAAAACATAAATTTGAAGTTGCCTTTCAGAATTTCCTCACTCCTGTTGGGATAATTCAGCAGTTTTTTTTTTCAAGGAGAACACCACTGGCACTTGGGGCACGTGCCCTATGCATTTGCATCACACAATGCTTGGCGTCCCAGGGCTTCCTCCCATTTTCATTTCCAAACCCATGGGAAGGAGTTCTCATGAAACTGTAAAATCTGCTTCCTCCCATCCCCTTCATCTGTGTATGGATGGTTTGGTGCTTCTGACCAGATCCTGACACATGTGGGATACTCATCTCCCAAGCCATCCTCCTGGATCCTACATTGACTTCCCAATGCCCAGTGCAGGCAGTCCATGATTTGCTGCCTATAAATAAATGAAGAAAGAAGAAAGTGAAATCAAGAGGTCTGGAAGGCTGAAATGTTCGCACAGGTGGGTAGAGCACGCCCTCTGGTGGCCACCACCTTCCCCATGCAGGATGACAAAGGGCTGCAGAGTACAAGAGGCATCCATCCAGTGAGTGGCTCAGTGGGTAGTCTTCTGTCTCCAGGTCTCCTGACCCCTCTCCTTGAGATCTAGGAACTGGATTGTAGGACAATCACTACAACATCAGCACATGGTGGTTTTGCAAATATGGCATCACCATGGAGGCACTCCTAGCCTTGGTACTCCAAGCCCTACTCCCTGCCCTGTGACGTCATCTCCTGACTCCCCCTACACCCACATATGTCCTTTCCTTTCCTTCTCTTCTGCAAACCACCAACTATAGCTCTACTCATTGAAGAATGCACCTAGCAATGTCCACCATCCAGTGCTGGGGCATACCTGAAAGCAGCCCTGTTAGGGTTTGCTGACTGCAAACACTAATCACCAATCAGGCAGTGTTCTATTTTCATCTCACTTGACCACTCAGCATTTTATCAAGTAACTATTCCATTTTGAAACTCCTCTCTTGGATTTTATGGTTTCTCTTGAGTCTCCCTTCTTTGCTGTAATTATCAGTGTTCCTGAATGTATCACTGTTGATTTGCTGATGGTTCATTTCTACCTAGTGTAGATTTCCCTCCTGAGTTCCAGATCTGTGCATCCAATTACCTTCTGGATGTCCCAGAAGCAGCTCAAATTAAATACATCCAAAGTAGCCAGGCGCAGTGGTGCATGACTGTAATCCCAGTGGCTCGGGAGGCTGAGGCAGGAGGATTGTGAGTTCAAAGCCAGCCTCAGCAACTTAGCAAGGTCCTAAGCAACTCAGTGAGACCCTGTATCTAAATAAAATACAAAAAAAAAAAAAAAAGGGTTGGGAATGTGGCTCAATGGTAAACTTGCCCCTGGGTTCAATCCCCAGTACCAAATAAAATTCAAAAGAAAACCAAACAAAAACATGGAAAGTTAAACTCCTCACTGACTAGTACCTTTTCTCCTCCTCATTTACTAGCTAAGACGCACTCCAAGTAAGGCGAATGTGGGCTCTATAGTCAAGAAAGATCTAGGTTCAATCCCAGTTCTACTCTGGGCAGTAGAGGCCAAGTTTTCCTATCCATTAGTAGGAATATTAGTTGCCGCATGGCCTTTGGTTTTGTTCTGTATCACCTACACAATGGAAGACCATTAGATAGGGCCCTTGCTTAATTTGCCATACCCATTTCCACTTTGAATTATTTTTGGTTCCTTGAACATACCAAATATATTATATATGCTGCACTTTTGACAACCTTCCCTCTTCCATACTCAAAAAACTACCTATTCACCTGTTCTTCATGTTTGAACCCTGACGGTCTCTGAGAAGTGAAGCAAGATTAAGTGCTCCTCCTATGAGGGTGGAAACTCTTTGTCACAACCATATTCCCAGCAGTAACACAGGACCTAGACCCAGAGCTACATGTGTGATGACTGAAGGAAAGAAGCATGCAAAACACAAAGATGTTTCCAGGAGCGTGTATTACACAGGTCCGGTGCAAGAAATAGCAAACAACTGCTATGTTTGTTTTAAAAGCTCATCTGGTGTTAATGCAGAATCCTGATGCTTTGGGTTGCTCCCTGGTCCTCGGCTCCTCCAAAGCGGGCTGGGCCCAGGATCCTGGGTCAGAGGGCAGCCTCTGCATGGAACGTCCTGCCTCCTGTCACCTGAGGCATCAGGCACTTTGGTGATGCTCAGGGGTGGCTCCTCTTTTTCTACTTCTGCACATTCAGACTCCCAAAGCCAACTTTGGCTGGGAACCTCACATGGTGGATGGGCCAGCCCAGGGGCACTGGGTGGGTGTGACTTCCTCTCCTGCCTTGGAGATGGGTTCTTAGGGTGGGCTGGAACTGTGGTTTCCAAGTCTTGGGGGTTGGCTAGCCTACCTTCCACTGTTGTCTTTCTGCCTGGGGATGCCCTGTCTGGGTCCTCAATAAGGAATTTCCAGGACCATGTACCTGGCTTCCCAGAGGTGGAGGCAGCAGCAGAGATGAGTCCGGAAGAGCTGGGAGGAAGTGCTGCTAATGCCTGGGTGTGGAGGTGCTGGGTCTTCTGGCAGCCTTCAGCGGGGGGAGGGTCTGAGAGTCCAGACTTACACAGGCTGGGGGCTGGTGAGCAAGAGCTGGCAGCCTCCTCAAAGGCTTGTGGATTCCCAAGCTGCCTCTGGGGGACATTAGCACCTTCTATTCTGGGAGGCCCTAAAATGACCCCTGTCAATAGGCCTGGGACCACCAGACCCTGGTTTCTTGAGTCCCTGGGCAAGAAGGTGTCCTCTTCCCCATTTTCTCCTGTTCCTCTGGTGGGTGGATTCTGGCTCATTTCTGGGTTGGATGCCTGTACACCCTGGCTGTTTTCAGGTTCCTCATCGGTGTCGTCCTCTGAGGAGTCTACCTCACGGATAGCCTCTTGCTTTTGCAGTGACTCTCGTCGTTCAGCTCGGTCCTGCCGAAGGGTCCCTAGGGCCCGTGAAGGAGCAGGCTGCAGCACTCCCTTCCCTGGAAGTGCTGCCTTCCCAGATAGCACAGCCCTGGTCCCAACTACCTCCAGAGGGCTGGCTTCCCTGGGTGGCAGCTCTTTCTTTAGCTCACAGTGGGGCAGGTCAAGACCATGCTTGTGAGAAGGAGCTCGCTTCTTCTCAGAAGCAGCCAGTGCGGCTGCCAGTTTCTCAGCTGACTGCACCCTCTTAAGCAGTGGGGAGCGGGGTGGCTCTGCACTTTTGGGCCGTGAGAGTTGCCTCCCTAGTGGAGGTGACAAGTGAAGTTTGGTGGGAAAGGCCTGGGCTCCATGACCAGACAGGGGCGATGGGGAACGCTGAGGTGAAGCTGCTGGTGGTGGTGAAGGGGTGTGGGCCAGTGGCGACAGCGGGATGCTGCCTGCTGACTTGCGCCGTGGAGAGCGGTACTGGCGTTGGAGCTTGGGTGCCAGACCATGTAGGGAGCTGGGCCGTGTGTGCCCAGAGCCAGCTGGAGAACTGGGCACGCTGGAGCTGGGGGAGCTGCTCTGCGATGAATTCCCCCCTACTTTGTACAAACAGACAGACAAAGGTGGATCAATGTTATTTGTGAGAAGTGACTGAAGGGCAATGTAGGGCTCATTGATGCAATGTCCCAGGATTGTCAATGTTCCCCTACCAAAGATCTAGTACCCAGGCTACAAAAATAAAGTCACTTCCTTCCCGTATCAATTCCTCCCGAGACCCCCAATCTTTAGAGATGGGCTGAAAGAGATTCTGAGAGTGGGACATGCGGAGAGCAGAGGGCCCAGGCACTTTCCTATTTCCCAAGAGGTTATATCTGCCTGCAGGGAGCCCTTTGTACCTGAGTGCACTGTATCAGGGATCACCCGGTAGCCCTGAGTGGGAGATCTGGGAGAAAGGCTGTGGCTGTGTGTGGGAGAGCCTGGCCCACTCTCTCCCGATGACAAGGAACGGTTAAGGGAAGAAAGGCTGCGGCTGGTATGTAGCAGGGAGGCCTGCTTAGTGATCTTCCGGAACAGGGAACTTCTTTTTCTGCTGTAAAGATAAAGGTCCAAGGCCAAGTCGGTGCATGGGGCACAGCATGCTCTAGGCCTGGGGCCAAGCCACCCAACACTGCCAGTACCCAGCCAAGTGCTTAGAGCAGACCTCTGAACTAAGCCTGGCTCACCTTTCTTGCCCATCCTTGCCTCGGTTCCGCTTGCTCCTTCGGGCCATCTTGGCCTTGTAGCTGCCTTTTCGAGCTGGTCCCACTTTAATGGATGTGTTCTCCAGGGGAGTTGTTGAAATAGCCACTTTGTTTCCACTCTGGGGAACACAGCAGAGCAGAGCATGAGGTCTAGGCTAGGACAGTAGCCATATTCTTGCTCTTGTCTCTACCCCTGCACATGGCTGTACCACAGCTCCAGCTTTTGCTCATGTGCCAACATGGCTGAATAAGGCCTGTCTTCCCTCTCACAAATTAGGAAATGGCTTCCATTGGTGTCCAGAGTGGTTTGGGGATGGGAAGGCAGAAGAAGCTCCTTTGCCCTGTTAGCCAGTTCTACCCATGGCTCAGAAGAATCCCTGGGCCTTGGCTAATGAGACAGTTGCCTTCTGGAGAGAAAACTCTCTACTGTGCCACCTAAGTTCTGTGTATCCCTGAAATCTGTGTTCAGTGCCAGATGTCTATGTGTGCCCAATCCTCCCACTCCTCTCTGGCCAGTCCAGACTCACAAGGCTGGGGTTGTTCAGGGGCTACAGAGGGCAGCATTCCCAGCACTAACCTTTAGGATCAGCTCCACCACCTCTGTGTGCACCAGCCCATGCACAGGCTCCCCGTTGACATGGGTGATGAGGTCACCCTGACGAAGCCCCGCCTCGCTGGCTGGACCTCCATCCTCCACGTGCTGCCTCAGGAGAGAGCATCTTTAGTCTGAAGCTTGGGCAGGAGGTGTAAGGCCTATTCTGATCATTACACTGTGACCCCATTTATCACCACCCTTTGACCCCTGTGGGTAGCATGGTAACGACGGAAGAAAGGACAGACAGGCTCCACTAAGGGGAAAGTGGAAGAGTGATGGAGCCGAGACGACAACAAGTCTAGATGGCCAGACATACCCACACCATGTGGTGCACAGTGTAGACATCTGAGTCACCCATGTAGACACGAATGGCCCTCAGGGTGAAGCCATACTTCTTGCCAGCTCGGTGGATGATGATGGGAGGCCTCAAGCTGCCAAGGGCTGGCAAGAAGTCCCTGCTTGGAGAAGAGTCTCTGGATGACGGGTTGGACGACTGGGAGTGTGGGGACATGGGACTGGCCAATGGAGAGCAGGTGTGGTGTTCTGGAGAAGGAGAAGCCAGGACTTAGTGCGACAGAGACCTTGGCCTGGCCATGCTCCCAGCCTGGCCCCCTTTCCAGTCTACTGATTCCTACCCAGCCCCAGTGACACAGAGCCTGAGCCCAGGTGCATCTTCCCCACAACACTTGACCCACAAAGCCCTCTCACCTGCTCAGAGTTTCCCAGGCCTTAGGTGGGGGTGCAGGTGATGGGGACCGGCATTTATGCATGTGTCGGGGACTACATAAACTCTTCATACATTTTTGAATATCACAATTATCCTATGAGCTAGCCATTATTAATATTCACATTTTTAAACGAAAAACTTGAGGCTTAAAAGGATTAAACAACTTCCCAAGGCTAAGAGCCAAGGCTAAGAGTGATGAAGCCAAGATCTGAATATTAGATCTTTGCCTCAAAGCCTACACTTGTTACACAGCTGTCCTGCCCTCTGGCACACACACACACAACTCCAGACACCAATGCACACCTTCGGAGACCTGCAGTTTCATAACAAAGGGGCACACAGTTTCTCGGTTACCTGCTCCTCAAGAAGTACACATACATACCTGCCACATGCAGGCCCCTGCTGCAGGCCCAGAGATTCCAAGGCCCTTTCTATGGGTTTTACCCTAGTTCTTTAGAGGCCTCACCTGTAGGAATGAGGAGGGAAAGGGCTGTGGCTGAGGCAGACTTGATTACTTTGTTGACAGGGCGAGTGGTGCGCTTCTCTATAGAGTCCCCAGAGAGCAGCCGGTGGCGGGCTCTACGCACAGCCAGGTCACTGATGGCCTTGGCTGTGGCTCCCTCTGCCAGCTGTGGTGTCCCGCGGCTTCGTGTCTCCATGGCTATGGGCCCAAGTGAACAATGAGACCCACAATACAGCTGGGCCTCCCTACCTGCAGTGTCCCCCAGCTGAGGCCCTTTGACCACACTGCCACACCTGAGCTGGAAGCACCACTCTGGCCGAGAGGCTCCTCATCCAGCTTCAGTCGCCACTCCATTGGCCGTTCAGGGACAGGCCCAGATGCCCCCTCTCCAGAAGGGGGTGTCAGGAGCCATATACCCTCCTGCTGTTGCCTCCTCGGGGTGCTGCTGACCTCCTCATGGCCTTCAGGGAAGCGAGGTACATCCAGGAGGCCGGAGCAACGGCGTCGCACTGTCATTGGAGGGCTTGAGTCACTCTCTGTGTGAGACGACTCAGACACTGACAGCCGCTTCCGTAATCTATGAGACATAAGGCCTGGGGTGAGGTAGACCCAGGCAGTCTCCCTCCTCCTGCCAAGGCTTCCTTAGGGGTACACAGAGCTATAGTCCCAGAACTTTTCTCCTCAGACATTCCTCCAGGGTTGCCTTGAGAATGCCACCTTACCGCCACAAGCACATCTCCCTAGCATCTGAATCTTTCCCAAGATTTGTGTGACAGTGAGGGAGGGTTGGCTGTGCCGCCCACCCTGGTGAGCCCTGGGTGCTCACATCTCAGGGGAGCCAATCACCCAGCTCCGGTCTCGGCTCTTTAGCCCTGCCAGGCTATCTGAGCGGTCTTCTTTCTCCTCACTCAGGCTGCGCTTGGTCGGGGGTGGTGTCCGGCGTTCTTCCAGCAGTGAGAGCCGTTCCATGCTACTGTACACCTGTGGGCACAGGGACACACTGGGGTTGGCTCTGACAGCCACATCTCCCAAAGGAGATATCTCTGGCACTTGAAACTGGAATCTGAGTCCTTCCCTTCCTTCCCCTACATCCCAGTTGAATATTTGGGGAAGCACTTACTCTGCTGACCTGGCTTCACCCTGACATCTCTTGAGTCAGGGGTTAGAGAGGGTGGTTCTGAGAAGCATCTACTCTATGCAGCCCAGCGCTCTGCTCCTCTTTTTCTGAAGTGGTCCTATCACCAACCCCCTGAGCCCGCCCCAGGTGTCTCTTGACAGGTCCTCTTCTCCCAACCCTCTGATCTGGGCCTTCTAAGTCGCACCTTGCTGAACCTTGGAGAGCAGGAAGAAAACTGGCGGATCTCAAGGCAGCCATCCTCACTCACTTCCTCCTCATCTTCTGAGTCCACATGGTGGTATCGCTCCGAACGGGCTGGGCCAGACATACAGGACAGTTCCCTTCAGGGGCCCTGCTGGTGGCATCCTTGTGACCCTATCAGACCTCAGCAGGGCCCTGAGAAGTTGTTCCCAATGCAACTATGTGTGGGCACTTTTGAACAAACAGGTAGGACCCATACTCCACCTCACCCACCAGTGGCCTTACTGTCAAAGTAGCTGGTATCATCCTCTGACTCCAGTTGAGGAATAAATTCAGCCTTCTGGCGAAGAAGTCCTGTCCAGTCCAGACCCGTAAAAAATGGGTGCTGCTTTACCTCATAGGTACTACCTGGACAAGAGGTGGGATGAGTTGTGTGGGGTCCAGGCCAGCAAGTCAAGCAAGAAGCCAGACCTGGAGGAGGTGGGCCTGGAAGCCTCAGCTCAAATGCCTTTCTTTCTCTGCCTATAGCAAGCAGGGCAGAATTTTAGGATCCCGACGGATTGTCCACACCTGAAGCCTGAACCTCAGGGTGTGTGGACTTGGTCCCCTTTCCTCCTTTTCCAAGTGGTGAGAAACGAAGAGTGGAGCCTGACCTACCTGTGCCCAGTCTCTCCAGAGGGTTCTGGTGGAGTAGTTTGGAGGTGAGGTCCTGAGCATCTGGGGGCAGTGCATCGTCACCCTCAGGCCACACAATCTCATCTGAAGTCATCAGGGATGAGAGAGAAAGGGAGAGATGGTGGGGAGATGCAAAAGGCCCCAGTATAGTATTAAGGAAGGGAGGCAATAATGGCCAGTCCAGAGCCCCTAAAAAAGCCCCATCTGGGACCCCGATTCCTTAAGTTCTATAGGTTTCTCCCCTCCAGGAGGAATCACACTCCTTAGATGATGGCTGGCTTTTTGATCCAGGGTGGGCACTGTAAAAACAGTGACTTCCCCTGTCCTGAAGCTCCAGCTCACCCTGCTTTATTTGCTAAAACACAGAGCTCACACCCACAGGAGAGGTCCCAGGAGATTCAGTGCATGTGTGCATGCACACATATTCCTAAGAAGCAAGCATACCAAACATACACACATGGATTCAGAACAAGAGATCCAGAGCCTCAATAGGGGCATGCATAATTCTTATTTGAGGATCTAGATTTTGACTCCACACTGGGTAAGGGTGATAGTACCTACCACTGATCACTTGACCAAAGAGCTCCTCCGGAGTGTCTCCAAAGAAAGGGACGCAACCCACCAGGAACTCATACAGGATTATGCCCATGGCCCACCAGTCCACTGGCTTCCCATAGCCCTGACGCAGGATCACCTCAGGCGCTATGTACTCTGGAGTCCCGCACACCTGGGCACAGAGAAGCCAGGCTGGCTCAGCATCCTGAGGCAGCTCACTGGCATGATGGCTGGAAGAGTGGGATGTTCCTGCCCTAGAGAAGAAGTCTCAGCTTACCTTAGTTAATAAACAGGATCAACTGGAGCCTCAGGGAACCAGAATTGGAACTCTTGGTGGGGGTGTATTTCCTAATTAATTATAATGTTTAATTCTCCTTGAGCTTGCAACACCCCCTTCTGGTATCTGGTCTCACAAATGGCCTCTGCCCTCCAGCCCAAAGAATAGAACCTATCAGTCATATGACTATTACAGGGACTTGTGAACATCACAACCTGAAAAGTCAAATTAGGCAACATCCAGAGGCAACTCTCAGGGAACTGGGCCCCAGCCCAGTGGAATCTGGAGCTGTATTCCAAGAACAACAGGCTCCAGGAGAGATCTGCCCTTGACTCAGGCCAGAGGTTCAGGACTGATCTCATATGAAACTACATTAATAGTTACATGACTTATTTTCTCCAAACCCAGAGAAAGATGACCTTGGATTTTATATTCACATGATTCTCATGGCCCATCCTGTTTTCCAAATGTGCTAATTCAATATCTCCCTGGAACCAAAAGGTAGAAAAGATAGGAGCTTCCAGTCTTAACATCCGGCCACAAGTAAGCATGTGGCTCCAAGACCTGATTCTGAGGCCTGGAATTCAGCCCCCAAGGTCTCACCTATCCTTCCTTACCTGCTTATCCAGGAACTCCCGGGCATCCTTTTCAATGTGGCCTTCATACAAGTTGGTTGTCAGACTCATGAGGCCAATTTTAGAAAGTCCAAAGTCAGTGAGTTTGATGTGCCCCATGGATGTAATCAGGAGGCTGGGAGGCCACAGAAACAAAATCATGGAGTTATTTCATGGTTCTCTACAAGTGTTGATTTTATTATTTGCCAAATTTTCCTACACAGGCCTCTATGGGGTTCTGTGGGACATAAGCTGGGAGACAGCCAGCTATGAAAAAATACACAGCTCTGGCTTTGAAAATGCTCCATTCGGTGAGCAAAGTGTGTTTCCTCCATACTGCAGAATAAAGCCCTGAAATTCCTTGCTTCCTGGTGGGGGTGGGGGTGGAGGATATGCCGCACTCTACACAAACAGCTAACCTGCCTTCCACCCATTCCCATGACTTCATTTCTCTTTGTTACTCCACCTGTAACTGACACTGAAAGCAGGTTACCAGTCAAGAGGAAGAGACTTTCTTCTATAGAGCTGAGATCGACTTGTCCTAAGGCTGTTTGCTCTAGCCATTCCTAACTCCTCTCCTCACTTGGATGGCTCACCATCCTCATTTCAGGGAGAAGGGAAAGGGGCGCCATAGTCTTGTTCCATGTCCATGGCTGTCTTATAAGGAGGATTGGTTGGAAAGAACTAGAAATCAGATTCCATTAACATGCTCTGCTTAAGCCATTTCATTTTGTGCCAGAGGCTTCACCCTGCCACCCCTTTATTCTAATGATTCCCAAATCACTGTCTCCAGCTTTGACTTCTTTCACAAGCTCCATACCTACCCAACCTCCCAGATACCACACTCAACCTGTTCAAAACAAAGGCATGCCTCCCATTGGTTCCTCTTCTCAGTGAGAAAACAGTAATTTATGTCAATTACTGAGCTCTGTGATAAGTATTTTTAAAAATATTCTGGGGCGAGGGGATGTAGCTCAGTGATAGAATGCTTGCCTCGCACACATGAGACCCTGCGTTCAATTCCTATCACGCACACACACATATACCTACCAAATTTGGCCCCTGAAATGTTTTCTAGTATAACCAAAACATCAAAGGTATTATCATTCTCATTTTAGAAAGTAGTAAATTTAATCAATAGACAAACTTATAGAGTTAAACAAGCACGAAATGGTCACTTCAACTCAGGTCTATTTAATGCCAAAACTACTTTCTACCATAAAGGCTTATGAACCCTTTACCAGTTCCAAACTAGAAATCTGTAAAGTATCCCAGTCTCCTTCTGCTTTCTTGCTTTCCTTTCCACCCCAACTCCAACATTAACTGCTTCTTTCTATTTCCCTACACTACTCCCTCCTCAATCTTGTCCCTGTGGTCTGGTACAGGCATGGTTGTCTTTGGCCTGATATCCTGACGTGGCCTGTCTCTCCCACTAGCAGAGTGGTCTTTCTATACCTAAACCCAAATCTAAACATGTTGTTCTATTATACCTTGGTCAAAAGGTCCTTTGGAGACTCTGTGCACCTTAAAAGAAAACCCAGGGCTGAGGTTGTGGCTCAGTGGCAGAGCGCTTGCCTTGCATGTGTGAGGCACTGGGTTTGATCCTCAGCACCACATAAAAATAAATAAAATAAAGACACTGTGTCCATGTATAACTAAAAAATATTTAAAAAAAGAAAAAGAAAACCCAAAGTTGAAAGGATCCTTGTTGATCTAGACCCTCCTCTCTAGCCTTTTATCTCTCTCCTCGCTGACCTACCACCCACCTAAGGTGCAGATACACTGTACTATCTGTAGCTCCTGAATGGATTATGTCCTCTCATACCTGTGTATCTAAAGCTCCCTTGCAAGGCTCTTCCTACTTTTCCCCACCTGATGAATGCCCTCCTAGAAATAACCTTATATACATATATTATCTGTCTCCCACACAAGTTCAATACACCAGGGATTATATTTAAAACCCAGAACATAACGCTTGGCACATAGTAGGTCTCAGTAAATGTCAGGATACTCATTCAGCCATCTATTAGATGTGCTAATTCCTTTGATCTTGTTTGGTTTCTTCAGGGGATCTCAGTGACTCATGTCACTGAAGCCTTATGATGCTCCTGCAAGCTCCTGTGGCAATGGTCTTGGCATATGGGATGGTCAGGAGGCTGGAGTACTGGGCTTAGAAGGACATATGCATTAGCATTGTTTCCTAGCAGCCATTCTAGGACAGATTCAGACATGTTGTGTTTCTTCCATTTATCTAGAGACTCAAGAGGGAGACCATGAACAATGGACCCAGATTGTGGGCATACTTGTCAGGCTTGAGGTCACGGTGCACGATGCCATAATTGTGTAAATACTCCAAGGCCAGCACAGTTTCCGCAAAGTATAGGCGCACCATGTCTACAGGCAAGGCCCCAATGTTCTTCAGCAGAGTGGCACAATCTCCTCCTGCAACAAGCCCAGACTATAATGAGAGAAGCATTCAGCTCCCTGCTCTAGCCAGTTCCCAGGTTTGCAGTCCCTGAGGTCCCAAAGGAGATAGCCTCACAGGGTACCCTGGTTCTGGAGACTCTTTCTAACCTTCTGCTGCTGGCATGTGTGGGAGACAGGGTGTGGAAAGGAGTGGGAAGTGCAGTGAATCATGGCTGTCAGGATCATTGTTTAGACCAAGGAGGAAAGGACTCCAGGCCTCTCTGCCTGCATAATGACTTGTGGCTCTGGGGAGCAGATTCTACAGCCATTGGACTGTTATATCCTATCTCTGCTGGCCTCTCACTGCACCTGACATGAGCAGCTTCATAGTGAGGTAGGAGCTTTGTGCTCACTATGGCCAAATGGCCTCTAGGATGCTGAGGCAGAAACCAGTGCCAAAGAGGGCTTGGAGGCTGACTCTGAAACTGTACTCCTACATAATATACAGTGACTAGTCCTTGTTTAGGGCGAAGTCTTGGGCTGTACCATGGCTTCCACACCAGGCCACCTTTCTCCCAATACCTTCAGTACCTTCAACATACTCCATCACCATGCATAAGTGGCGTTTGGTCTCAAAGGAGCAGAACATGCTGACCACAAAGGGGTTCTCAGCGAAAGTCAGTATGTCACGCTCCACGAAGGCCTGCTGGATCTGGTTCCGGAGGATCAGGTTCTGCTTGTTGATCTTCTTCATAGCAAAGCGCTGCCGGGTGGATTTGTGCCTCACCAAGAATACAGCCCTGAGAAATGCAACCCATCTCAGCCCCCAAGGGCTGTCAGCACCAGAGCTGTGCATTCCACTACCTGAACTATCTCCTCACGCCTTACAGTCCTTTACATAGAACGAAGGAGCAGGGATGTGCATATTAACGAAAGGGATCTAAGCTGGCCCAAACAACTTTCAAATTTCCTGGTAGATCAGGTCTGGAGGGCAGATAAATGCTTCCAGAGCTCAGGGAAAGGAGGAATGCCACCAAGAGGGATGAGCATTTTGCCTGAGAAATGATCAATGCTCAGATGTCAGAGGAAACTGAATTCTTGCCTCTCCAGGAGGCTTCAGGGAATGAGAGGATCCACCCTGGGGACCCTGAGGTATTTGCTGCCCAGGGGATTGAGAATCATATACTTCCAGAAGGGAGAGACCAAGTGCTGACTCAGTTTTAATCCTGGCCACATTCCGACCCCAGCCTTTACCCATAGGCGCCATTGCTGATGAGCTTAATAGTTTCAAAGTCTTCTTCACAGGGAGTTTTCTTAGATTGCAGAGATGCCCCACGGCCCTGGAAGATAAGGGAAAAGGCAGGAGGCAGTCATGCTCCTCAGAGTACATGTGCTGGGAAAAGCCGTGACCCAGCACCAGCTCAGCTCAGCCCGGCTGCAGTGTTCTGTCCATTCTTCCCTGGGAGCAGCATGACTTCTCAGTGTTTACAGTCACCAATTCCCCATCCCTCCTTCAGATATTCTCTTAAAGAGAATTCACAGCCTCTTGTTTTATAGGTTCAGGCTCCAGGATTGGGAGCTCAGGGTCTTTACCTCGATGGAATCATCGGTCTCTGGAGTGTCAGGACTGTCGTAACTGCTCAATTGGGCCATTTCTAGAAACACAGCAAGGACACAAGAGAAAAGTGTGCGTGGCACTGTCAGACATCATAGCAGTACCCTTACGTCACAGAAAAAGTACATGTGGGGTAGGGAGCAATGCTTTCTGCATCAGCCTGGGAGGCAAATCCAGTCCCGTGGCTCTATCTCAGGACAGTCATAGTTTTTGGATCAGAAAATAAGCCAAATGCTATCGTACCACTGTGTCCACAAGCCAGGGTCACTCTCAAGGCCTGACACGTTCTATAGAAACTCTTCTCAAACTTGGGACATTTCCTGGAAACAAGGCCTGAGGCTGGACCATCCTGCTGGCCAACACTACTTTGCTAGATGGGGCTGGAAAGCAGGGAAGACATGAGCAGGACAACTACAGATTAGGATATGGAAGCCCATGGTTCATGCAGGGGCTCAGTGTGAAGCCCAGAAGATATTCTCTGATGTCCTTAGTTGGACCACTCCAAAGACAAGGGGATTTGTAAGGTGGCCAGCAGGAGAGGCAAGTATGTGGAGAAGACAACCATTTTAAAAAAATGTGATCATTGTCCTTTATTGGTGGCCTAGTTTGGTCTGAGGCTCTAAATGCAACCCATCTGGGCTCACGGCAATCCAGGTAGGGACACAGTAGGCAGATATGAAGAGTGATTCCAAAGGAAAAGGTGTTTTATGACAGAGATCACAGGGTGCCTCCTATGGTCCTGAGGCCCCTGATGTCATGTTATGTCCACATCCAGGCTAAATCTCTTCTTTATAGCCCCCCAGAACCATGCTCACCCTCTATGGGATCCCGTGTGAGGCCCAGCTGGCTAATGATGTAGCGGGGAATGTCACATTTAATTCCATGTCCCTCTTTGGCATGGCCCTCAGCTGCTTCCAACAGGTGGTAGAACTCTTCAGGGTCAAACTCCTGTACCAGAGGAGAGAGGTGGTCATTGGTGAAAGACACAAGTGAATGCTGTTGATCTCTTTGGTTTTATAACATATAGCAGAGGGGGATGAATAAAAAGTCCTTCTCTTGATAAGACACCCCAACCTCTGAAGACCAGAAACATCATGATTCAGGGATCACAAAAAATGGGGACAAAGCAGTCTCCCCATCAGGAGAGCTCACCCAGTTAACCAGGTTCCAAGCCTTCCACTGGCCAGATGGTATGGTCAGGTGTGTACAGGTGCCTAGTCCAGAGCAGTCCTAGCATACACTCAAATGAAGCTCATAAGAGCTGCAGCTCCCAGTCACAGTGGTGCATATACCTTCAGACCTTCACTGAGCAACTCCTGTGTGCAAGTGGTGGAAGCTCCAGCGCTAACCAAAGCATAGTCCTTATCTGCATACAATAATGAGGGTGTCACTTCTGAGTGCCTGCCAAGTGCCATATCCTGGGCTAAATCCTTCTAGCAACTCTTTGACCTTGGTGAGGAAATAAAGGTTCACAGGAATGTCTGGTCACAAAGGTAAGAAGAAATGGAAAACCAGCATGCAAACCTGCCTGGATCCAAGCCCCTGCTCTGCCATAAACTTCATGCTCTTGATGGAGAGGCTTTCTAGCCTCTGCTTTGCTTGTTTTTGTTCCAGCTAGTCTCTCTATTTTGTAGAATTACACTACCTATTCAGATATAATCTAAGCCAGACCTGGAAGTCCTTTTAACTTCTTATTCTTTCTCAGCCCCATCTCAGAAATCTACCTTATAAATACCTCTCTAATCTACCTTTTCCCTTTTATCCTACCATTGCCCTAATTCAAATCATCCTATCTCACATTAATTGCTTTAAGTGCCTCTGTCCTGATTTCCTTGGTCATGCTGCCCTCTCTTCCAGTTCACCATCCTTGTCCAGGCCAAAGTAATCTTTCTTAGAACTAGATCTGATAGAATACTACATTCAGAAATAAGTAGGAACCATATACTGATACATACAACAACATGTATAAATCTCAAAATTAACACTATGCGGAGTGAAAAAACATTACATGAAACTGTACAAGGGCAAACATCCACAGCAAAGGCAAGCAGATAAGTCGTGCCTGGAAGCAGGAGAGGGAAAGGACCGACAGCAAAGGGCCATGAGAGAACTCTATGGAAACAGGAAAATCTCAACCATGACATACCCGTAATTATATAGGTATATATTTGTTAAAATATATACCTATATAATTTAACAATATATTTTAACAATATATTTGTTAAAATATAATGATATACCTGTAATTATACAGGTATATATTTGTTAAAACTCAATAGGCTGCATACTCCAAAAGGATGTGTTTTATTGAGTATACATTATGTCTTACAATAAAATTAAGAAAACAGTAAATCTGACCATGCCACATTCTAACCTAAACTTTGTGGTAGCTCCAAGTAGACCTAAGAATAATGCAAACTCCTGAGCTGAGAATGTAACACCTTCCATCATCTTGCATGGCCTGCCTACCAACTTCATCCCTCATTACCTCATCAAATCCACCCTGTCTTCCTATCCCACATTCCTTGTCTGGCAAACTTGCATTCGTCCTTCAGGTCATTGAATAGGCCTCTTCTCCCTCAGGAAGCTTTCACTGAATGTTCATTCTCTGAAGGACTAACACACTTCCTTCACCAGGTTTCTTGCTGTACCTTATACTCACTTGAGTTGTGACACTTCTTATAATATTACAACTATTATTTATATATGCGCATGCCTTGTATTTGCTAATGCCACTCTAGAGGAAGTATCTTGAGATCGAGACTCTGTCTATTCATGTCTGAACTTCCAGTGTCTAGCATTAAGTAGGTACAAGGTGGCTCAATCTGGGAATGGGTCAGATTAATATTTTTCCCTGCCATACCCATCAGGACCATCCATTTATCCTCAAAGGAACCTGTTTAGTCCCCCAGTGTTTACAGACCATATTTTTTTTTTTTAATATTTTTTTAGTTGTAGATGGACACAATGTCTTTATTTTATTGCTTTGTACTTGGTGCTGAGGATCGAACCCAGGGCCTCACGCATGCGAGGCAAGCGCTCTACCACTGAGCTACAATCCCAGCCCCTACAGACCACATTTAAATACAGACCTAAGCAACAGAGATGGTTGTGGTGCTACCACAGTTTTGCTGTTGGCAGGATACTTCCTTGATAGCCCCAACCCCCATATCCCCATCTAATCTTCCCAGATCCACTTACCAGGCATTCCAGGAGACGAGCTGGGCGGGCAATGACAATCATCAATTTTTTTACCAGTTGCATCACAAAAGCCACCTCTGAGCTCTCTGAGCGCTCATGAGCCTACAGAGAAGACAAAAGTCACTTCAGCAAGCTACGGGTCCAGTGTGGCTGGGTTGAGCAGCAGGAATGGGCAGAGCTGACTACAGGGAGAAATAATGGGTAGTATAGAGAGCTCTGCAAAGCAAAACAGAATATATTTTTATGTGGTGCTGAGGATCGAACCCAGTGCCTCACGCGTTTTAGGCGAGCACTCTACCACTGAGCCACAACCCCAGCCCCTGCAAAGCAAAACAAAAACAAAAACAAACAAACCAAAACCCCAAAACAAAACAAAAACAAAAACAAAACACCCCAAACAAACAAATGCAGAGAAGAAGGCTGGTCAGCTGTGACTGGGAGCAAGTTGCTCACTCATGAGAGACCACTGAGCCTGAGAACACTACATGACACCAAGAAATGTCATACAGACACACAGCTTTACCTGCTCCTCCAACCAAAAAGCTTCACTTACCCTTCACACCCCATCTCAAGGGGCAACTCTCAATAGAGCCTTCATAGATATTCACTTTGTACCCCAGATAGATTGTAAGGAACAAAAGACCTCAAAGCTGGGGGGTGATATGACCAGAGATGTATTTCAGAAAGAGGGCAAGCCTAAAATCAGGGAAATCAACTAATATTAAATACAATAACTCCAATGAAAAAGGCAGAAGTCGAGACAGTAAAAGCCAAGATGAGTACACAGCCTTGGGCATTTCTGAGGTGGATCTGAGGGGTGGAAGAAGCAGGAAGAGAAGGTAACTGCAACTTCATTTTTAGGGAAAGTTCATTGAGCCCATAAGTGAAACAGAAACTGTAAGAAGATAAGCAAGTTAGGTGAGAAGAGGCTAAAAACATGTTAAGTTTGAGCTGGGCACAGTGGCACACGCCTGTCATTCCAGCACTTTGGGAGGCTGAGACAGGAGAATTGTAAGTTCAAAGCCAGCCTCAGCAATGGCGAGGCACTAAGCAACTCAGTGAGACCCTGTCTCTACATAAAACACAAAATAGGGCTGAGGATGTGGCTCAGTGGTCGAGTGCCCCTGAGTTCAATCCCTGGTACACTCCCCCCGCCCCCCCCCCAAAATAAACATGTTAAGTTTGGCTTTAGAGACAAGAGCAGCTGGGCAGAAGAGGCAAGTTTAGTTTGAGGTGTCCGCATAGACACCCTTGGTATCTGCTGGGCCTAGGAGCCTCTTTCTTGTCTTCTGAGAACTGCTCAGGCTTCTAGGAGCCACACCGACACTGTGTGGCTGCACCTTCTCTCCCACTTCCAACAGCTGACCAGTGTGGGCTGCTTTCCTGGGAATTTTAAAATGCTCAGAACAACAACAGTTAATATCTGTGTAGCCAAACTGTATAATCTACACTTGTGTGAAAAAAAGATGGCCATATCTAACCTTTGAGCACAGAGAAAAATAGCTGAGAAAAGGAAAATGAGCACTTCCAGAGCTTGTCAGTTTCTGGTTGCTGATAGTGGTGCTTTCTTTAAGCCTAATGCATTTTTATCTTTAGTTCTCCCAAACCCTACCCTCTTCATCCTTATCATTAGTTTCCCTTTACTGCTTAAACTTCTCTCAGTCAGATTTCTATTACTTATTTTTAAAATTTATTTATTCTAATTAGGTATACATGACAGCAGAATGCAGTTTGATTCATTATACACAAATGGAGCACAACTTTTCATTTCCCTGGTTGTCCATGATGTAGAGTCACACCATATGAGCAGTCATACATGTACCTAGGGCACTGATGTCCATCTCATTCCACCATCTTTCCTGCTTCCATGTCTCATCCTCTCTCCTTCCTGCCCTTTGACCAAAGTTCCTCCATTCTTCCCATGCCCCCTCCTCTATTATGGAACAGCATCCACTTATCAGAGAGAACATCTGGTCTTTGTTTTTCTGGGATTGGCTTACTTCACTTAGCATGATATTCTCCAATTCCATCCATTGACCTGCAAATGCTATAATTGTATTATCTTTTAATGCTAAGTAATATTCCATTTTGTATATATACCACAGTTTCTTTCTTTCTTTTTTTTGGTAATGAGGATTGAATCCCGGGGTACTCAACCACTGAGCCACATCCCCAGCCCTATTTTGTGTTTTATGTAGAGACAGGGTCTCACTGAGTTGCTTAGCGCCTTGCCGTTGCTGAGGCTGGCTTTGAACTCGCAATTCTCCTGTTTCAGCCTCCCAAAGTGCTGGGATTACAGGCGTGCACCACCACACCAGGCTTATACCACAGTTTCTTTATCCATTCATCTGTTGAAGGGCATCTAGGTTGGTTCCACAGTTTAGCTATTATTAATTGAGCTGCTATAAACATTGAAGTGGCTGCGTCACTGTAGTATGCTGTTTTTAAGTCCTTTGGGTATAGACTGAGGAGTGAGATAGCTAGGTCAAAAAAGGTGGTTCCATTTCAACTTTTCTAAGGAATCTCCACACTGCTTTCCAGATTGGTTGCACCAATTTGCAGTCCCACCAGCAATGTATGAGTGTGGCTTTTCCCTTACATCCTCGCCAGCACTTATTGTTGTTTGTATTCTTGGTAACTGCCATTCTGACTGGTGTGAGATGGAATCTTAGAGTAGTTTTGATTTGCATTTCTCTAATTGCTAGAGCTGTTGAACAGATTTCTATTACTTATGATCAAAGAATATGCACCAATCTAAGGAAGTCAGTGAAGGAGTCCAGTAAGTAGGTTACTGATCTGGAGTTAAGGAGAATCAAGGTGCACGTGCGGGTCTTCAGCTAAGGACCGAAGCAGAAAAGGCTCATCGGTACCAGGGTGGAGAGAGGGAAAAGAGAACAGAAACTCTGGACAGGGCCCTGTAAAACAGCAGCATTTTAGAGTGTGTAAAGAGAGAACTTATGAAGAGTCAGCAAGACTGGAGAGAACAGGGAACTGACGACCAGGAGAACTAAGGGTCAAGAGGTATTCACTGTATCCTGTAGAGAGGTGAAGAAAGATGACTCAAAGAGGCCACAGGATTTGGCAGTCAGTTAATCATTTCCTTGGTTGCTTTAGTCTGAACAGTTTTAGTGGAATCTGAGGGAAGCTCAGAAGACTAGTGAATAGATTACAAGGAAATAAATATTGCAAAAGAATATTTTAAAAAATATATATTAATTTAAATATACTTAAAATAAATAAATATGTATATTCTCATTCACAATTTTTCTTTCCTTGTAAAAAAAATTTTTCCCCCCAAAGGTGGTACCAGGGACTGAACCCAGGGTCTGGCACATACTAGGCAAGCACCACTGAGCTACATCTCCAGCACCCTGGTAACCTATTTATTTATATCAATATAAATAAATATAGGACAAATCTGAGTTTGGGTTCTAGCTCTGCTACTTAAAAAATGAGTTATCTTGGCGACTCAAGCCTTTTAAACTTCAGTTTACTCATCTTTAAATTTTGGGAATAGAAATAATGCTTTCCTTACATGGTAGTGTGGATTGAATTAATTGAGATAATGCAATGTCTAGCATGTATTAAGTGTTCTGTAAATGTTAGTGATCTTTATTATTTTTAGCATAAAGCTGATGATGTTGGTTTTTGATTAAACACCATTGAATGATTGCCATTTAATCATTGCCTTTATGATAAAAATCTAAGCTTGGGTTCCTCCCAAGGCCCTTCATAATCTGGCCACGAGTCTAATTCTTCAAATGTACCAACTTTTTCCTGTAGGCATCTACTCTAGTCATGCCAAACTACTTCATCTGCAATTTCTGGAATGCACCAAGTTCCTTCACACCTCTGAGAGGCTGTTTACACTGTTTCCTAGGCTTAGTGAACTACCTATTTGCCAAGATTTGACTTTCTCTGAACCATGCTGAGTTCCCCTCTATGCTCAGAATTTACCTCTTTTTTTTTTTTCACGTTGTACTATAATAAATGGAAGACAGCATCTGGTACACAGTACACAGTGTTAATGAAAGCTGTTATTTTTACTGTAAGTATATATACTGGTGGGTCTATAACCTTGGTCAACAGCAAATTTCCTGAGATGGGAGTCTACACTGAATTATTCCCCTGGCATTCCAAGGGCCTAACAAATCAGGGAAGAGAGGAACAAATTGCTGCACATTCAGTGGTCTTCCTACTACACCAACCACTTAACCCCAGGGCCAGCCAGTCTGAGAAAATGCCTGAAGATTTTGGGCAAGATTCTGATTTTAGCATTTTAGAAAATCAATCTTAGATGTTTCAGAAGGAACCCTGAAGCTGGGTGTAGAAGTTCCTTCCTGTAGTTTCAGCTACTCGTGAGGCTGAGGTGGAAGAATCCCTTGAACCCATAAGTTTAAGGCCAGCAGGGCAACATACAGTGACCCACCTTAAGTGAAAAAAAATTTTAAAAAGGAGAAACCTTGGAAATCATTCAGCAATACTCTGACTCCTAAATGTTTTGGGGGCACCTCATTTATTGTTGGAAAACTATCAGAAAGTTATTCCTGAATAGGAACAGAGCTGCTTTTTGTGGGAATTTGGCTTTCTGAAGTCATACAGTATTTGAATTCAAGTATTGCTTTTGAAATCAGAGAAAGATATTTTTATAGAAGGAAATACTTTTTCACCTAATTAAAAAAAAACATACAATAGGTGAACTAGTTAGGTTTTTTCACTGTAACTTCTGCCTTCTTTGCTAATTATGTCTTTAAAGGTATGAGAAAAATCTATTATCTTCAGTCATCTATCTCTAGATTCAACTATTCCCTATGTTTTTTTTTTTTTTAATTCCCTGCTCCTTTTAATTTCTAGACTCACATACTGAAGTTCTTGTTTGATTGTTAGCTCTGGGCCCTCAGCTCCGCTGGTACTGCTCTATGGGTCTAGAGGCAAAAAGAAATTCTTAACTAAGTTATACTATAGCGACAAGAAAAGCCCTGCAGAAATAGGCACACGCCCTCTCCCACAAACTGTCTGATGTTATAACATGGGACAACTGTGATCTGAGTGGAAGGCACCTGATTGTCTCATTTGAGAGGCCGACAGCAAAACAAGTGCTAGAACACGAAGCAGTGCAGGCTTGGTTTTGGCTGTCTCTGGATTACTTTACCTTTAGCTTCACAGGGGTTTCTTCATACTGTAAAGGACCAGATCTCTAAACATAGAAGTCTTACTAGAGTACTTCTCACCATGTCAGTGGACATCAGCAAGTGGATAAACCCACAGGTTAAGCCTTGGCCCTACTTCCTTTGGGCTGAGGAGAAACAGTTGGAAAGCTCTGCTTAAACCAATTATTATTATTATTATTATTTTAGTTGTAGATGAACACAATACTTTTATTTTACTTATTTATTTTTATGTGGTGCTGATGATGGAACCCAGTGCCTTAACCATGCTAGGCAAGCACTCTACCATTGAGCTATAACTCCAGCCCCTAAACCAATTATTTTTGAGAGGAGAGCCTACAATATCCCTTGGGGCCACTTTCTGGCTTTGGGGAACAAATCTCTAGTCAAAGAACTTATGAATCTACAATGTTGGAGCCTCAAGCAGAATAATACAGCTTTGGATGTAGAGAAGAAAGGACTTACAGAACTGAGTCCACTGATACCATGCAGGCTTTACTCAGTGATGCAGGGGACTAGGGAAGAATCTAAGTCCATCAACACCACACTTAGAGGTGGTACCTGCAAGGACACCTGGTGGTGCCTGCAGGTTGGGAAGACTGGGAACCTGCACATTTCTAATCTTAGCCTATCATGTGGAGATTTTACCATAGCCCTGGCACCAAGACACTCACATCTTGTAGAAGTTTCTCCAAATTCTCTTGAAGTTCATAGAAGTAATGTGATGTAATGAGGCCACTCTGAGATTTATCCAGGCAGTCTCGGGCCATCTCAATCACCTGATGATGAATAAAGCTCAGGGCTCCATCTGCCAAGGGCAATACGCTATCTGGAGTGTTGGAGGAAATGAATTCTGCTAGTCGCTCTTCCATTTGTGCGGTGGCCTGGGAATAAAAGCAAGAAAAGTGATACTTCCCCTCTAGTCCTACCTCATTTGGAGCTAAGCCTGAAGGACTTGGTAATAGCTAATTAATGGGCTCCCTGTGAGCCTGGTTTCCTGATGTTGCATTTGGGAAATCTAATGACTGAAGACATCAGATCACTTTTAAAAAAAATTAGTTACAGATGAACACAATACCTTTATTTTATTTTTATTTTTATGTGGTGCTGAGGATCAAACCCAGTGCCTCACATGTGCTAGGCAAGTGCTCTACCACTGAGCTACAGCCCCAGCTCAACATAAGATCACTTTTAAGTCAAGTCAGAATGCCCTAGCACTATATTCAAGTGCCTCTATGGCCTCAATTTGCCTGTCTCTGACTATTTACTATAGGGCATGCTCTTTTGTCTAGAGACATAAAAGGTGTGCTGTTCTCTTTTACCCTGGCATTTCATGCCTCTGTCTTTATTTATGCTATTCCCTGACTGGGGCCTTCTTGCCCTGTTAGGACTGCCTCACAAGCTCCTGTTAGTTCTTTCATCTCACTCAAGCATCACCTCTCCTTAGGGAAGTCTTTGACTCAGCAAACAGAAGTTCCCTTTCCTCAGTGCTTCATCCATTGGCCTCTCAACTAGACACATGTAGTGTATGAACACTGCTGAGTTCTAAGTCTTTCTCTGGACTGGGAAGTTCTTCAAATCAGAGACAATATTATTATCTCAGGATCCTTTTACTTAACCTGAGGACCTGCTTAATAGAGGTTCTGCTGGACACAGCTAAGTAGGTAGTCAGAGAATGTTTACTTAAGTTGTGAACCTGTCTGGTCTCAGATACCAAGTTGGGAGGAAGGGCTGTGAATAAAAATGACCCTTGCCTGGATACCAGTAGAGCAGAATGGAGGTCTGGCTCAGAGCTTTCTTGGGGACCTAATTGTACAGTCATGTCAAAATGACAAATACACATCACTGAGCAAGTTCAAAACTGCCTCTCTAGGACTCTGACTTCTTTCTTTAGCCACTAGGTGGCGATTTCTGATTTCAAGTATGTGTTTAGGCAAATGTATATATATTGTGTATACACACACACACACACAAGCACATATACATGTGTGTGTAGAAAGAGTAAAAAGAGCAGGAAGTGAAGGAATCAACATATTTTCTCTAGTAAAAGTTCATCTTACATGAAGGACTGGAGACACGTCTATGACCAACACACAGTGCTAGAATGATGATACAATAGCTGATATACAAAGAAAAGCAAACACATGAGATACATTTCTCAACACTATACAATCTGGAACTTTATTATAAAGTACAACAAAATAATTTCCAAGCCATTTGTTCTGCCCATTCTTTGCTCTTATTTTTATTTTTTGGCAAGGTATTGAACCTAGAGGCGCTTAACCCTCGGGCCACATCCCCAGCCATTTTAAAATATTTTATTTAGAGGCAGGGTCTCACTGAGTTGCTTAGAGCCTTGCTAAGTTGCTGAGCTGACTTTGAACTCATGATCCTCCTGCTTCAGCTTCCCAAGCTGCTGGGATTACAGGTGTGTACCACCATACCTGGCTCCGCTCTTATTTGTTAGTACCCATGCCCAGGCTAGAAAGCACAGACCCACAGGGCACAGATTAAATAGAAAAATAATAGCTAATACTTCTTGAGTGCTTATTATGTTCTAGGCACCATTAGAAAAGCACAGTATTCATTAATGCTCACAAACTTCCTATGAGAATTAGACACTCTTATTATTCTAAATTGGAGATGAGGGAAATGAAGGTCAGAGAAATTAAATAATCTGTCCAGGATCATACAGCTAGTAAACAGTAGGAGTGAATTTCAGTTCAGGCAGTCTGGCTCCTTGCTACTATGCTTTTTTTTTTTTTTTTTTTTTAGTTGTTGATTGACCTTTATTTATTCATTTTTTATATGCGGTGCTGAGGATCAAACCCAGTGCCTCCCACATGCGAGGCAGGCACTCTACCACTGAGCCACAATCCCAGCCCGCTACTATGCTTTATTGTACGACAAGAGAGAAAAGCAAAAGGGGTTTACCATCTGCCTCAGCCATCACATCTATACAGAAGACTACACATGAATCTAGAGGAAGGGCCTCAAAGAGGAGCAGGACCCCCACACTGCACAACCCAGACAGAAAAACAGACCCAGGGAGTTCTGGACAGAGGATGAAGAATGAGGCTTGGGCATCCCAGGATTCTACTGTCATGGATTGTCAGTCTACTGCTCCCTCTCAAGACTGAGCTGGATGCTTTCTGCAGGAAGGCCAGATCAGAATGGTATTCAAACAGAAATGCAAATGGGAAGCAAGGTCCTAGGTTCTGCAGAGGAGTATGAATGCTATTTCTCAGCTATCTCAGGATAACAACCTATTTTCTTCCATCAACATTTTCCTGCTTGAAAACACAAATACAAATGTTAGTAAGCAACTCTGTCCCTCTGTCTCTTTCTGGCCTTCTTCCTGCGAGTACAGCATCCCTCTGTGTATTGTCTGAGGCCTGCTTAAGAAATATGTACCAAATGAATGTGATTCTAGAGGGAAAATCATGTCACGGGGGGTGGGGGGCATGACTCATAGATTCTGATATGCACAATAGAAAGTCAGGCCTCCAGTTCTTTCCTTCCCCTTTAACACATGGTGGTACACCTTTCTAACATTGCATTCTAGTCACCTGTTCCACTGGGGAGTGGACAGACAGATATAGCCCACAAACTTACAGACCCTGCTGCCTCCTGCTGCTCAGAGTCTGGAAGCCCTCATGCCTGTGTCTTCCTCCTCCTATGGCAGCTTTCTGCTCTTCTTCTTGGTTACTTCTGGAGACAGCACTTCACCCCTCACCCTAGAGTATTCTTACCGGACTGGCTGTAGGTAGCCATCCTTGGGGTATTATCTGTCTTCTTTTAAGTGAATCCTTACCTTGGGGAATCTTTCTTTGTACACATGATTCATCATTATTATTTCACTGTCAAAGGAAACTGGGGACCGTCCAGGACTAAATAAGAAAGAAAACAATCATGTTATTTTAATACTATGAAACTCTCAAAGAGAAAGATGGCCATCCTCAGAACCCCTGCCCTCCCACTGATTTCAGCAACCCCCACAATCCCACTTATTTTTTTGCGGGAAGCGGGGAGAGGGGGAGTACCAGGCATCGAACTCAGGGCATTTGACCCCTGAGCCATATCCCCAGCCCTATTTTGTGTTTTATTTAGAGACAGGGTCTCACTGAGTTGCTTAGCATTTCACTTTTGGTAAGGCTGGCTTTGAACTGGTGATCTTCTTGTCTCAGCCTCCAAGCTGCTGGGATTACAGGCGTGTGCCACCACGCCTTCCCACACTTCCATCTTAATGAGAGCTGGCTGGGCATGGTGGTGCACACCTGTAATCCCAGTGGCTTGGGAGGCTGAGGCAGGAGGATCATAAATTTGAGGCTAGACTTAGCAACTTAGCAAGGCCCTAAAAAACTAGTGAAACCCTGTCTCAAAAAATCAAAAGGACTGGGATGTGACTCAGTGGTAAAATGCCCCTGGGTTCAATCCCCAGTACCAATAAAATGAGAGAACACGCACACGCTGAGTTCCAGAGCCTTCCTTATTCTAGAGCTCCCAGTGTACCTTGTAAGGTTCAAAAACGGTGCCATCTGGTGCTAGGTTATCTTCCTGCAAAAGCACAGCTTTCACAAAAAACTCTTGCTAGGGCCTGAAAAGGCTGAGAAAGGAGGAGCCTAATCCTGAGCCCATCCTTTCCTAGGATGACCTCCCCAGAACAAGGCTTTGTCCTTGTAGCTTTGGCCAGTGGGGTTTGCTATACCTTTGCGCATTCTGGGAATCAAATCAAGTCGACCAACCTCCAAAGCAACCAAAGGAAGACTCTAAACACCATTTCTTTTTCCAAATGAACTGCAGCCAACAGAGCTAACTTGACCTATGACCTGTGGGTGAATGAGGTGAATCTAGCCTGTGGTGAGCTATATGTCTGGGTCATCTATTGAGGGAACACTAGTGTTTTTAGCCTTAATTTATATCTTCCCTGGTAACCTAAATCTTCCCCTTTAGCCCGTGTGCGGTTACATCTCCTTAAAGAATTTAAAATTCTGAGTCATACAAATTTGAGCTTGCCTAGCTCAGTGCCCTGACAGAAGATCTCAGCTGGGCTAGGTTCAGAACTGTTCCTCTTGGCCTTTCTCCCTGGAGTGAGTCTTGCTCTGTCTGCTTCACTGATAAGCATGACCAAGTATTTAAGAGTAATACAGGAGAGACTTCCCCAAGTGTCACTGTGGTCCTCTCTGTCCTAAAAGGTACCCTTTACTCTATGTAAGTTGCTGGGATCATCAAGATTCAGGTGTTCCTCTGTAAGATAAGGGAAGTCATTAGCATCTACACTTACTCATTTGTGTTATTGAGTAAGTGTTATCCTTTCACTTAAGTCCCAGTCATCATCTTCAGTCTCTAAAGCTGAATCAGTCTGGCCTCGCTCACTCCCTGTCACTCACAGTGCCGGCATTAAATTAGGGGATTCCTTCTGGGAGGCACTACCCCCTTGGGACACCACTGTGCACACGTTAGCCAATTTCTTACTTCCTAGAGACCATGGTAAGTCATGAAGTTGAGCTCATTTTAATCTCTACCTACTCCCTTAACTTGGAATGTTGGCACAGATTTGATCAGCTAATACCAAAGAGAACCAACAGTTAATGGCTGGGGGTGTAGTTCAACAGTACAGTGCTGGCCTAGTGTGTGCAAGGCCTTGAGCCTCAGTACTCCCTGCCGACCTGCTAACTTGGGGGAATTCAGACAAATCAGCTGTTAAGGTTTGTTAGTTTGATGAAGGCAGGCCCAGGTGAATTAAGGAACTGAAATTGAAATGGCTTTGGGCGGGCATTTTTTATTTTATTTAATTTTTGCACCACTGGTGATTGAACTCAGACACACTTTACCACTGAGCTACATCCTCACCCCTTTTCATTTTGAAACAGTCTTGCTAAGTTGACAAGGCTGACCTTGAACTTGCAATCTTCCTGCCTCAGCCTCCCAAGTCACTGGGATTACAGGTGTGTGACACTGCACTCAGCTTCAGATGGGCAATTAATTCTGCTTTTAAATTGAGGTACCCAAGTCAGCCACTTGTGTCTGAAGCAGCAACTTTTTCAGCTTGCCTGGCTCATACACTCTGGGCCCCATGGTTCTGCAGTCAGGTAATCATTAGAACTGATAATGC